>JAOEHT020251507.1:0-10675 GCA_025448195.2 Parazoanthus atlanticus
TTCATCACAGCATTACTGCATTGGCAAATTTCCCAATGTGATAGGGATACGAGAAACGGAGCAGCATTCTCATAGTATGATTTGCCCATGTAACGAATGCGCCCATGTACCCCCTCCCTTCCCCGAAAGCCCATTAGAAAACGTTTGAAAGTATAATGGCGACGTATTTTTTTTAAAAAAAAACTGACCTTTGATTATTACATAGTAGGAGAGACTGACTACTTCGGAACGGGAGAAGGGCAGAAAACAAGCATAGAATCATCTCCCACCTCTTTTCAAACTGCTTTCACTGCATTCTGTCTTTGGTTTGACAAAGTTATTCCTTGTAGCAAGGTTATTTCTAAAGTGTTTGTCACGCGTGTTCTCTCTCTACAGTGGTACGCAATCGGGCTCAACCTTGTTGGCGAATTGGAAGGTCCTAAAGAGAAACTAAAGAACGCTTTCTTGATCCGCGATCATTTCCAGGTAAGAACGACAACCAGCCCTACGCAAATGTTCCTAGCTTCGGAGGATTTTTTTTTATCCTACCAGCCACAATTGGAGAGTTGGTAAGAACAACAACCAATCGTAAGTGACAATTCTTAGCTTCTAACAATATTTTTTCCTCCGGACACAATGGAGAGTTTGTTTTGCTATAAACTTTGATCTGTAAGAATATACTGTTAAAACAGTTTTATTTTGTTAATGAAATGCTCTCCAGAAAATATTGATTTTATGGTTGGTCTAATAATGTCATCTAGTTTTAGCCCTTTCCTTGCACACATATAATGTCGGAATAACCAAATTTGTTTTTGTTTTGTTTTCCTTTCATGTACTGAACTGAGATTAATGCACAAGTTTTCTTTATATTTTTCTGAAATTGATTGCCAACGATAAACCAGATCTTTGGTCTTTTAGCTGTAACTAATTAATCGTTTAGTATCACCTTTAAAACTATTTCACTTATTTTGCACTCGAAAATTGAATAAATTCATATCCTCGCGCCACCGTGTAATATCGTTTATATATATTTTCCACAGAAAGCCAAAGACCTGGACCCGAGTGATCCAATGCCTTGTTTCTTATTGGGAATGTGGTAAGTCGGTTGAACAAAGTAAGTGTGTCTGTCTGTCTGTCTGTCTGTCTGATTGTCTATCTATCTATCTATCTATCTATCTATCTATCTGTCTGTCTGTCTGTCTGTCTGTCTATCTGTCTGTCTGTCTGTCTGTCTGTCTGTCTATCTATCTATCTATCTGTCTGTCTGTCTGTCTATTATTATTATTATTTTTATCTATTTAACTGACTGACTTCCTGACTGAATGACGCTCCGTCTGTTTGTCTGTCTAGCTACCTATATGTTTCGTTTTTTTGGTTCTTAATGTCAAATAAAGATGGTTGTTGTTGTTGTGTTTCGATTTTTACTACAAAATATTTTTACTTCATCTTTAGATACACTTTGTTATCACAGTTCTGTGCGCAACTCCAACCACGCTGCCCAATACAATGCCAACATACACAGCAGCTGAAGACTGGTTTTCGTATTGACGCCTGCGTTATCTGTAAATGCAGTCAAAACAGAAAAAGTGTCATTCAAATAGAGTTATATGGCTTTCATATACCCCGCAAATGATCCAACACATTTGCTAAGTACCAAAATATTTTCAGTATATTGATAAGTAAGTTTTAAAGGAGAGGTTTCATGATTGCATCATACAAAACGGTTGGTTTCCAAAACTAATTCCTTTCTTTTTTACTCCGAGTGTATCGATCAAGGTGATCTAATTTGACAAATAAACCCTTTCATCAAACAGAATTATTGAGAGTCAGTGCATTTTGGCGCTATAATTGCGCCAATACTAAATTTCTTGTTGTATTTGTAACTGCTCAGTTTCTGTCTCTTTGTCTCTGTCTCTCTGTCTTTCTGTCTGTCTGTATGTATGTTTCTCTCTGTCTGTCTGTCTGTCTGTCTCTGTCTGTCTGTCTGTCATAGTACATATACAGATAAAAAGGTAATATATTTGAATGAATCGTTGACAAACTGACCTTTACTTGGCCGAGTGGGACTCGTGGTGGGTGTTTCGGAATTGTTTGATGGTAGAGTTGTCAGGGACTCCAGTGTCAGTTTTGCTACGATCAAAATGCAAAGGAATGTTACTTTTTAAAACTCGAAAACGTTTCGAAGTTTTGAGTAATCATAGTTTTCGTGCCGACTAACGTAACTTTATGATTACCAACCGTGTTGGAGCCGTTTTCAAACATTTTTCTCTTTTAAACTAATTTCCAGATTTTTCAAGCTAATTTTCAGACTTTTCAAGCTAAATCCCAACTTTTCAAGCTCATATTCAGACTTTAAACGCTAATTCCCGGACGTTTTACGCTCATTTCCAAACTTTTAATCTACTTTCCAGGCTTTTCAAGCAAACTTACACACTTTTCAAGCTAATTTCCAGATTTCTCACGATAATTTCCAGAATGTTCAAGCAAATTTCCAGACATTTGCTGCAGATGAACGGAAGCACCTAATGTAACTGTTTCGAGAATTTTCTGGCTGCTGAATACATTATGTTAGGACAACTCGGTTAGGATATTTATTTAATTTCAAGTACATTTTTGGCTTTATATTAATCTTGCTGGCTGGCAATTCCATTTTTCGCTTGTTGAGAACTAAATTTACCTTATAGCTGCTGGAAATACGAAACAGATATTTCTTTGTGTAAAACAAGTAAAATGAAATGCATTTTCCCTCTATTTTAGTTGAATTTTAATGTTTTTTGCATTTTATGAACATTACATGGACGAGGAGATATTTAGACGATATTTGGCAATTTTGTTCAGGCCATTCAGTGCAACGCTAAAATTTATATTCGTTGTTGGCAAAAGTTATTTGAGAAGCAAATTTTTTATATATTCATTCAGTTAATATCCCCTGGCCATCCTTTAGTTTCACACTCAATCTCTGAGTTAAAATCGTTGGCTATCCACCACCCTATTTACAACGCGCGATCATGGAATAGTTGTATTGTAAGGTTATACAAATATATGTACAGTACCGTTGTTGAATATCAGCATATTTTGATCCTATTCATGCATTAGTTTTGTAGGTTGTGACTCAGACTAACGAAGGAGCTCGGCTATTGCCGAAAACGTGTCCTGTTTTCTGCTTTCTGTAATTTAGTTTACTGGCTTTAGAAGACTCCAATTGGAATATCATATTTAATGAATCGTTTATATACTAACCTACTTCTGGCAGAATCGAGCTCGTGGTGAGAGTCTTGGCACCGGTTGAGAGTACAGTTGTCAATGGCTCCGTCGCTGAGGGTAGAGTTGTCAATGGCTCCTTTGTCGGCTTTCCTATAATCAAAATGCTAACAATGTCAACCAGTCAAACTTTGAAACTTGGAAAAAATTTGGAAGTACTAGTACTACTACTACTAATATTCTTGGTCTCCATGCCGGTTAACATGATAACTTTCTACAAACTGTGTTTTCCTCAAAGGCGGAGGAACGATAATCCTCTCTTGATCACTGTCAACAAGCTTTTGCTTAGTATTTCACAATCAAGTGTCATTGAAATTCGTACGTGGCAGCTTTACTTTTCCTGAGTGGTACCCAAGCTTAGATATTTCCCCCCTCAATCCCATCTTGGATGTTTTTGTTTAGTTAAGTAGGAAATAACTACAAACCGCAAAGAAAAAGTCGAAAATACTAAAAACAGTAGGTAAAGAGGGGGAAAAAGAGTCGAGGTTTTGCTGGCAACTTGGAGCATTTCTGGTCCAGTAACCCTAGAAAGCTTCAGCTACTTTTCCGAACACGAATGCTTCGGGGGGGGGAGGGTTCAACTTGACCCTCTTGGCATGCAATTAGTGCATGACCCACTAGTTAACTTGGTTAATTAATTGGCTGCTTTTGCCAAGATAACAAATGAAAAAATTCAAAATGGCCGCCATCTTGGATTTTTGGCGGCCATCTTGAGATATATTATTGGAAATTGTAAGAAGACATCATTTTATAATCGAAAACTATGAATTAATTAAAAGAAAACAACAAATCACAAGTTTACAATCATTTTTAACCATAAAATGACGAAATTTAAAAACGTTAAAAATGTAACAACTTTCGTGACTTATCATGATGACGTCATCAGTGTTCACAATCGAGGAACAGTTTTGAAAAGGTTTTGGCAAAATGTCAAACGGCACAAATTTAAGGTCGAAAAAATCGAGAGGGGGGTCAGATTGATTCCCCCCTAAAGCTTTCTAGGGGTAAGTATTGGTTAATTAGATAAAGGTCAGACGACTATGCGGAGCAAAATAATGAATAAATGTTTCATGACGATATATTATGATATCAGCCGGTCCAGGATAGTGATTCAGAAATAGCTGAGTTTAAGAGATTTATAGTTTAATTAGTAAAAGAAAATTTGCAGCCAGGGACTGAATTGAAGTGGCCAGCCGTATGATAAAAGTCAACCATGTGGAAAGCACGTGACCATACCGTTGTATCCTAGCCTTACTTGCTTTTACAGTCATTTATAAAACAAAGAAAGCTGCACCCAAAAGCGTTTTTTACTGCCAGGCCGTTTGGAGAAGGACTAACAATACATGAGAATAGGATCTAGTCTAGTTCTATACTGTTTCCAATATACAAAAAATGCTGTTGTATTAACTGCAAAGACAGTTTCAAACATTAAAAGCCATTCTGAGGTTAAATCAAGCACAGTATGACTTACCACAGTGAAGTGAACTGTTTCGAAACCGTTCAAGCGAAGGAAGTCTCGCCGGATAGCAAGCGCCAAATATTTTAACAGTGGGCGAGACTTCCTGCAGGGCTTTATGCAGGTTACAGCTGCAAGACAGCTGATAATTCTCGGAGAGAGCGCTATTGAAAAAAAAAATTGTTTTATAAGATGTTAAACTCATAATGTTCACTCTATTAAGATTGGAGCTATATCACTATATTCTAGATAAACAAAACTTAAACACATTTGGAAAAATAATAAAGTACTCTTTGAAAATCACTAGTTAAAGAAGGCGTTCACTAGTTACAACAACTGGTAATTAAAAGGTTTTGCGCATACCGGTATTGCTGAACCACGCAAATGTAAATGAAATCGAAAATATACGGCCTTTTTCCCTTCTGCAACCTTTTTCAAAAGTACGAAGTTAAGTTTGTATAGCGTGCTAAATTAAGAAATAATACACCGGATCGCATAATATTAATGGTAATATGTTTAAATTGCCATCTTTTTAAAAGTATATAATGAGTTTACATTAGGGAGATTTTAGTTTCTTGTCCTATTCCGTGCTAGATTTAACTCACTTCCGAGCAACCGGGCCCAACAGGTCGAAATAACAACTATACGCCTGCGTAAGTTGCAGCAAGAGTTAAACGTACGCAAATTTCCAAGAAGGCACCTCAAAGGCAAAGTAAATAAACTGTAACTTTTTTTAGTGCTGTTAAGAAATATTTGTGTTTCTTCCTGCTTTGTGCAAATTTCTGAGCTTGGTTTACGTTTTCCGACCTGTCACCGGGCTTTGTGATAGGTGTGTTCTCAACCAATCAAAACAACCAAACTGAATTTCAACCAATCAATGCTCACTGAATGAGACGCTTGGGAAAATGCACGCTGGATACTAGATATTGTAAACAGCTGTTTACAATTGATTCTTTAAAATGTTTTACGGTATAAATATCTGAAAGTAATGACCAAAATGAAAAAGAGCAGTAAATAATTATCAAAAGGTTTGTTAACATGGCTCAAAGTTTTGCCATTCGATTCACTTGTTCGTAGAATTCGGAAAACTAACAACCAGTCTAAAGGAAATCCTTGTTGAAAGTTTGAGCGCTGCTAAACTGTAAATACTTTTCTAGAATAAGACGGAAAGATCAGAGCCACATGCATTGTCCAGTCAGAATGCAGATATGAAACGTTTGGGTTCAAAGGTAACTTCTTTCGATTGGTATTTATACACAAACTTTTAGCTTTCTGATGGTAATTTTCCCGTGCAGCTGAGACTGTAAAGAAAGTGCCAAAAATTTGAAAAAGAGGCAAAAACACAAAAAAGTTATTTAAATGGCAACACAAAAAAATTTCAGCAACGATTACACAAAAATATCGGAAGCAAATCATTCTTGCACCAAATCCCCACAAGATCAAATGATTCGTCCATAATTAATTGCTTCAAGATATGCTTGAAAAATTCAACACATTTTTTCTTCAGTGTTGTTTTCAAATAGTACTTTATAACGTAATAAATTGTGTCGTCAGAATCTGCTTTTATTTATTATATCTCTCTTACCTTCAATACCGACCGTTGTTGACAACTGATTCAGAC
The DNA here is from genome assembly GCA_025448195.2 of Parazoanthus atlanticus. Lineage (NCBI taxonomy): Eukaryota > Metazoa > Cnidaria > Anthozoa > Zoantharia > Parazoanthidae > Parazoanthus > Parazoanthus atlanticus. The sequence continues at coordinate 6,318 of JAOEHT020251507.1, forward strand.
CTCGTTTATACTATATCGGATAGTTTTTGTGCTGACATGCAAGTCGTTGCGTTACAGAAACTAATCTGATATGTGTCATATCACTACGTTACATCTCACAAAAATGCCGGAAAACTGTTCCAAGTGTAAACAGAAGGCCTATCCGGTTTGGTTTGGATGAGGGCACAAAAGCTATTCGGTATAGTGTAAACGAAGCCTTACTTTTTGGTATCAGCCGTTCTAATTGTTTCACAGACAAAAAAAAATACATTGGAAACCGTTGATTTCCGTTTTTTAAAAAAACTTCACACATTTGCGAAATCATTGTTAGAGTGTCGGGCATTACAACAACAAAACTTACAGTTGAGTTAGACTTGGAAGTCCACTGAACGCTCCAGGTGAGACTGATGATATCTTATTACGAAACACATAACTGCAAAATAAAGGAATGTGCCATCAAATAACAGAAAAGATTTGTTAACATATAGCAAAACAGACAGACAAAGAAGCATTACGTTATGAGTGCGGTATTCATATGCTATGTGAACAAATGAAGTGTGGTAGTTTTAGCCATAGAAAACTTCAGCTGTTTTGCCAAACATTAATGTTTGAAGGTGTTTTGAGAAAGATTCCTGTGACACTGAGACGTTGAAGCTTTTCGATTGTACATATAAATTCCTGCAGAAACACTCGTGTGCTCATTGGTTCACAACAAAAAATGCCTTGATCGATACAATTCATAAATTGAATAGACCCGTTCACGCCATTTCTTTCGTTCCTTTTTTTTGCCCACTGTAAGAACCTACGCTACTTGACCCCCTAACTATCTATGTACACTTACCTACACACTAGACTAACAAGTCGAATACACCACAGCTAACATAAATTACAGAATAAGATCTTATTCGTACGAGTTTATTTAGCCTTTATTTTCTTGTGAATAATCAAGCGCATATCTTCGTGAATTTTACACCTTGGAGTTCCGTTTATTATAGAAACTGTCCATCAAATTAATACCCGTAGTAGAACAGCTCCAGAATAACCAAAACTGCGTTTAAGATATTTGGTTCTTGGTTTGGGTACTTGCAGGGTTTCGTGGAGAATGCAAGCCTGTTTTCAGACATATTTCATGGAAAACACTCCTGCGTTAAAGTGAGCCGGGACTTACCAGCATGCAAAGGAATCAAGTTTCTCCACTACGGTGGTTTCATAGATGGTGTCCCTTAAAAATTAGTGCTTTTTGAGCTGTCACAAACAACTGAACTTAAATGGCCTTTCTGAGATGAGGGTGTTTGAAGAGTTTCTTTACCAAGGTAAAGAAAATTCACCGTCATAGCCAGTAGGAGGCAAGACAAGGCAGCTGCCTCTTCTACATTTTTTCTTCCTATTGACTTCGTTTTGGGAAAATATCTGAAAAGCTTTTCTTTTCGTTGTTTTGACTATGTTCTTTCGTAGCTGCCATTTCTTACCTTGTCGTGTTTTCTGGTTTGGCTACGGCACTGAAATTTTATCTCGCTTGTGTTACTTTGACAGAAAACTAATTTGTTACGAGAGAAAGTCATTTAAGGGAGTAGTTTGCTTCATTGCAACTTTGAGGATTAAATGTAATACTTACAACAGTTGGAATAATGGCAGATTGTCATGATTGTGACATGATGATATTTTTTTACTTGTGATAGGCTCATGAGTCAAAAGTCAGATTGTGATTGGTTCATTCAGGTATCCGATGACAATCTCGTAATCAGATAATATCCGATAAGAGTTTCAGTGTAATCGGACAGTGAGTAATAGAGGTTTTCATCAGATTTGAGGAAATTTCAATAATAACCTTTATCATACAAATTGCTTTAAAAGTTAAAATTTAATTATTTTGAAACAGGAAACTACAAAAGAGAAAACATGTCATCAAGTAACAGAAACAAGGTGTCGGCATATAACACAGCAAACACAAACTGGAGAAACAGACGTTGAGGTTAACTGAAACATACACTAATCGTAATACTTACAGCACTTGGAGCGATGGCAAATTGTCGAAGATTCCAGATGGTATTGATGTAATTTGATTGTGTCCCAGATACCTACAGCCATCAGCACAAAACGAACATGGAATTAAATCACGAAATTAAAATATGTTTTAAACAAGTTTAGGTTATGTAAAAACTGTTTTCCCAAATTGTCGCAAGTGAACATACAAAAACAGTTTACGATGACACCCGAAGACTAGTTTTTAAGAAAGAATGGCTTCTCTGCATTTGGGAGTAAACCGAATGTGTGGTTTGATCAATAAAAGTTGTCAGAATATGTTTTGCGCCGTGATGTTGCTCTGACGAAGAGCTGTAACAGACGTCAGTCTTCAACCCAATATGACGGAGAAAAACATACCATATCACATTTGTTGATCAAGCCACACAGTCTGCGACGAGTTGTTTGCTATAATGGAATTAACTTTTTGTACTAACAAACTGTTTGTCTGTATTAGTTTACTACGAATTACGTTTATATATAGGACAACCTTTAGGCGATTTTTAAGAAAAGGATTAGTTGGTTATCATCCCCTTCCAACCATCAATAAAACGCCTGACCATAGCTTTGTCTGTTTTCATCCTTTTTTTCTTAAAGTGAATTTGATCCAGACAACTCTGAATTTTATCGGAGAAAAAGTGGGACAAAATTTGCAGCCAACAATTTCCCAAAGTAAAATTGTTCGCAAATCAATCTTCCACCCCCACACCACAAGATCACATGATCAGTCCAAAATTAGTCAATTATCATTAGTTTCTTAAGACAAGCCTGAAAAATTACACACGCTTTATTCTGTTTTCAAAAAACCGCTTATCCACAGAAAATTGTAACGCAATGATTTATGTTGTCAGAATGGTGATTTATTTCTCCCACTTCGTATTCATGCCGTTGTTGACCACTTAGGTTTTAGTGCCATTGTACAAATTGTTTCACTACAATCAGAAATAGTTTTCCTTGCAGAAGCAGTCAGAGTGTTACAACTGGGGAATTACAGCAACAATACTTACAATGATTTAAGGTTTGTAAGCCCACTGAACGTTCCGGGTTGGATTGTTCGTACTCTATTCCAACTCAGTTCACTATGAATAGTTAACAAACAAGCGTCAGACAGAAAAGGAGATACTGACTTGTTCAAATTGTTTCGCAAACAACTACCTTGATTAGTTTCTGATTTGTGTTAAATTTCACACCCTTGCAAAGGCAATTTTACAATGTGGAGCATTACAAAATTGGACGACCGCGAAGCTTCAAGCGGGAGTCCGATTTGTATATCAGAAGTATCGGACTACAGACAGAATTGGATGACACAAAGTCTTGTAACCAATTTACTGTAAGAAATTCAATTTCTGAGAAAAAAGGGTAAGATTTGAGATTGACTGAAACTTATTGTTAATTTAGAAATTGCATTACTGAGTGACAAGTGTGATTTTGTTACCTTGATGATTTTTTTTACTTGTGATTGGCTCATGAGCCAAAATGTAAGATTGTGGATTGGTTCATTCAGGTATCCGATAACAATCTCGTAATCGGATAATATCCGATAACAGGTTCAGTGTAATCGGACAGTGATTAATAGAGGTTTTCATCAGATTTGCGGAAATTTTAATAATAACCTTTATCATACAAATTGCTTTAAAAGTTAAAATTTGACTATTTTGAAACAGAAAATACAAAAAAGAGGACGTGTCATCAAGTAACAGAAACAAGGTTTCGGCATATAGCAGAGCAAACACAAACTGAAGAAACAGACATTGAGGTTGACTAAAACAGACACGAATCGTTAGTTCGCCTGCCTCCTTGCAAGATTGAAGATTAAGTTTAACCCTAGAAGCCTTGGGGGGGGGGGGGGTCAAGTTGGCCCCCCTCGATTTTTTTGGCTTTAAATTTTTGCCGCTTGACCGATTACCAAAAGCTTTGGTACAACTGTTTTTTGTTTGTTAACACGTCTTTCGACACTAATTAGGTGACGTCACATCTGATGACGTCATCACAATAAGTCACGCAATTCGTGTGTTAACTTCGAAATTTCAACTTTTCGCTAAAGAGTGACTAAATGCTGACAGTTTTACGATGGATTCTAACTATTTTCTAGTTTTCAATCGCTAAATGCTATTTTCTCATCATTTTTCAGCATTATAATTCAAACTTGAATAAAATCTGAAAAACCTAAAAACCCAAGATGGCGGCCAAAGACGGTCATATTGGAATTTCCTCATCTCGGTTGCCATTGAAACCAGTTAGACACCACGTGAGTACGCTTAATTGAAAGTACAAAGAAAGCTGATCATATGTGCCAAATATCATGTCAATCGGATGAATTGAGACGAAAGTAGAGGAGGGGTCCGATTGACCCCCCC
>JAOEHT020251600.1:0-10675 GCA_025448195.2 Parazoanthus atlanticus
ATAATCGGAAATAGTTTCACACCTTATTTAAATTTCTTGGTCTTATTTCCAGGGAAAGGCTCATATAGTCACACCTACTGTGTATATAAGTAATTAACTGGAGGCACATTTGACATGGTAATGTATTATTTAGCTCACTATAATTATGATTACACTATTTTATTAAATTATGCAAATTTGTGCTCATTCCAAATTTCTAAGAAGAAAATCTTTCTAGTTAATTTTGTTGAATAAATGGGGGCAAAATGTGGCCAATCGACATCATATTGCCCCTCTGCGACTTGAAATGAGCACAGAATTTGCATTAGTAAAATGATGTATCAACTTTGACATGCTGAAGAAATGCTGAAGTATGCCATTGACAATTACTGTAAGTTGTGCCGGACTACATTTACGTTATTTTGACTTTTTAAAATATGTATATTTCTGTGGTATATATTTGATTTTTCAAGATGTAAAATATCTCTGAGATAGGAACAAACCAGATTTTTTGTCACAAACTGAAAATTCAAAGCAGAACAGATCTAGAACAGAAAGGGTTCACAAGCTGCATGGTGTTTTGGATAGCATCTGATCACATATGAGAAGCATCATATAGAGTTTCAAGTGTTATTAATATTTGTTTGTTATCTAGCATTTCTTCTTTTATCAGATACACAAAACAAGTGAGGTTAACAGCATATACAATATTTATAAATACATTGCAACAAACAAACAAGACACAGATAATACATGCATACATGTGTCTGTTGTATTCCATGCTTTCACTGCAAGTATCTCCAATCTTTCTTGGTTAGAAGATATATCACTATAAATAATAAAACATTTCCTACCACAAGCTTTCTTTCTTTCCTTTCCTTTTTTAAAGAAATAGCAGTCTGGCTTAAAAGTTTTATTTTGAATTTAAAAACAGCAGAAATTACGAAAAAAATCTGCTAGAATTTCAAATATTAAAAAGAAGTGTACTGAACAAAAATATAATGTACTTAAAAGTAAGAACAAGAGTTGAACTACAAAGTTATACATTTCCTTTGTAATTATATATTTAAGTAGACTGGAAACTTGTTTATCTATGTTTTGACTTCATATGGTCAAATTGATCTTGAGTGTGTCAATAAAAAAACTTCAAATCAAAAAGTAAGTGTCATCATTAGGTCAGACCTATATTGTGGAGGGTGGGTGGTGCATTTTATTGTATAGAAACAAAATGGACTAAATAATTTTTGTAACATTAGAGCACTGAAATGTTAAAAAAGAACTACCATCAAAAATATTCTATTTGTGCTATAAATCCAAATCCTATCAATTATTAACTTGACCAAAAATAAATTATACAGAGATGATTGTCTTTGGTGAATTCTTGGCGTAAAACTTTAGGTCAATTACTCACAACAATATTTAATAATAGCTTTTGATACTGGAAATTCCATTAGACATTCTATTCTTTTTTAGTTTTTAAGGGAACTAACTATAAAATGGAGACCAGCTGGTAAAATCACTTGATGAAGCCCACACATTCAACTCAAAGAAGAAATTGAACTTATTAGTTCGTCTTATGGGTGATTAAAAATATATTTCCTGTATTGGAATATATGCCTTCATGTACTTTTTTCCTTATCAAAATGTCTACACTGCTGCAAATAATCCAGCAGAGATTCCCCAGTGAATACTAGTCCTTGCCAATACATATAGCTGAATGAGTACTGCAAATGACTTAATCTTTGGTGACCTGAGTCCCAAATGTGAGTTAAATTGCAAATTGTTCACACTGTGTAACCCACTTCAAATCAGTTCCTTAATTATCAAATTATTGAAATTAGAAAATTTAAAAGATATTCTGCAGACAGATGCTTCTCAAATGAGCTCACTGAATACAGAATTAAGTGATATTTCTAATTTCTCAAAAAATATATTTACACCAGCCACAGGAGAGTCAGAGATGAAAGCCCTGTTGAGTGTTGCAAGCACTTGGAATGAAACCAAACAAAGATTTACTGATTCACTATGATTAAAAGCAAAATATCTAGTGAGATAAAATGTTTCTGTGTTTGTTACTGATCTGTAATCAGTATATCGTAACAATTTGAAATCCCGTTTTCATGCATAATAGTTTTATAAAAAAATTGCCAATCAAAAACTTGCAATGCACACCATTTATTATGGAGTGAAAAAAATTGAACTTTTCCAAGAGTTTGGTCTGGGACATTTTACTGGCTTCACTAGGAAAAATCTTACTTCACTAATGCTCACTATGCCAATTCTATAACTCTTACTGCACTTAAACAAATATTATCATAAAAGCACAAAGACTTGAATTGAACACCTTTAAGTCTAGAAATCAGGAATAAAACAAACATTCATAGGAAAAAACACCAGAACATAAGCATAATAATCAATATGATTGTGCATAAGGTCTAAACAGCCAAAATACTTTAATATTGACAAAATTAAATACTTTGAATCACAAAATAAGAACACAAAAAAAAATTTAATTTTCATAATAATCTTCCCAGAAATAAAAGTTTCAGTGGTGGCATGCACTACCGAGGCTTTAGAAAAATAAAAGTTACCAAACTGGTTCTTATATCAATATTAACATTGCCATTAAAACTTGTTATTGTCGAAGATATGTCTTAAGTGCATTGGAAGTCCAAAACAAAGTTTGTAAGCGCAGAGCATGTAACATGTAATGTGTGAGAGCTAGTGATTAAGTCAAATTTAAAGCAATGATATTGAAATTAATGGACAATAATCAAGAACAACTAATTTTTAACTATTTTTGTCTGTCACAGAAGTCATATATGAAAAATAACTTCACTTCTGTCTTCGTTCAGGAAAAACATTACGCGCCTAAAAGTATTTTATATCAGGAAAAGGTAGAGCAGAAACTATTAAAACCAATATTTTTCACGATTTCCTTAGGAACACGTGCAAACTCACGCTCAGTAACTGAGAATTGCCGTGATTGATATATATTCCACTATGCAACATTGTACTTCAAACTTAACTACACAATTGCCTTCCATCAGATTGAAATCATGAGTAGCCATTTTCTTCATTATATATAGTGGCAACAATGAAACGGCTCACCTACTTCATAACTTATTTTTATCGACGGCGAAAGCCGGTGACATATCACCAAATAGCAAACACATGCTTCTTTAATAACATGGCCAGAGGCAAAAGTTAAATAAAAAAGGAGGAAGAGAAATGTCAACTTTCTTGCTGATTAAGTAGAACTGTATAACAAGAAACCTATCTTCTCTTAAAAGACCACCTAATATTCTCCAACGCCATTACATCATACAATTCAAATTACGTAAATTGGTGGAAAACGCATGTAAACAAGAAGTTAACTCTACAGGAAATTAATGTGCAATAATACCCCGCCGTGTTGCCTAATTTTTTAAGCCAGTATTTTGGGGAAATTCTTCTTCAAAATACTTCCCCAAATGATCGTTTTCAAGTGCCTCATTTCCTCATTTTTAAATGGCCAGCCTCCCGCTGCGAGCGGGTGCTTGTATATTAACACTACACGAACTTCTCGCTTGACAATTTATAGACAAACTGTGGCCTGAAATAAATTACTCAAACACTAAGTCAGTTCAGGTCGTCTGTAATTGTTTATCTGCTTTAAACTTCGCCTTTTACATTTCAGCAATTGACTGACCAAGAAAGATGACATTTATACATTAAAAACTCGGAGAACAAAAACGCGTTAGAATATAAAGTGAACTGCTTCTGACAGAATCAAACTGGCGATTATCAACTGGCGATAAACCGAAGACAACAGACAAACAACTGCACAAGTGTTTTCCGCTTCAGTAAACATATAATGTAGCTGTAGTATTTAGTAAAGAAAACTGCCATTTTTTGGTTTTATTGAATGTCATATGTCGAAGGTGAAGCAGATTGTCTTGATAGTAAACAACTACTTAGTATTTGGGTAATGCAGTTTCTTTAACGCCAAAGGCGGCTCACGATAAAGCCGGCTCGACGGTTTCGCACCCCGATTTTTCCGTCAAGGTATTTTTCTCACTTTGCTTAGAATCAATATTGTACAAAAACTACTTCAACAAAACTTATAAAAACAATAACAGCCATAAACATTAGCACATTTTCCGCCGAAGAGAAGTGGAACCTTTTTGGAGTTAATTTTCCATATTTACTCGTAACTAGCAATTCAGTGAAAGATACGCGAGAAACATAAAAAAATTGTTCGATAACTGGTAAAGTTTCGATCAGCAATGCGGCCACATGCAAGCGAAATGGAGAATTCAAATGGTTTGCTCCCTGGTGTAAATCATGAACAAATTATAGGAACGATTTAACAGGAGTACACGAGTTCCTGAAACCAAGACGCTATAGATTTCTATAAAACGGGCAAATTGTCTCGTGTATTTTTTTTTCGTTGTAAAATAAGAAAAAACAGAATCGAACTTGCCGGGCAAAACGCAAAAATATAAATATTGGCTTCCCATGCAGAAATCCGCTTCCTAAATTTTCTTATTTAGTATGTATTTCCTTTTCATATTCACTGACTATTTTGCAGGTGTAAACAAACTATCAAGACGGGAGAAAGCGATCAGAACGAAAAATCACTTTCTCTGGAAAGTTAAGCCGTCATAAAACGTTGTTTTTATTTTACGAAACTTTAATCCCAAGCAAAAAGCTTGTTTTTAGCGTAAAAAAGAACCAAAACGCCCAAAAACCTTTGACATAAACTTTGCTAATTTGAATAAAAATTATCTGCTTGTGAATGTAAACATGAAGCGAAATTCTAACTTACCCGAGTGTTGTCATCGTAACGATCGTGTACCAGAAGCTGGCGGGGATACTCGTGAATTTTGTTCCAACCACATTCTTCTCCACATAGTACATGACTGTTGCGAATATAATGACAGCCATTGAGAGAGAAAACAGTAGAAATCCCAGTTCGGAAGCGCAGCTTTTTAAAGTGTAGCCAAGGATGCGAAGCCCTCTGGAATGGCGAGAAAACTTGAAAATTCGGAAGATCCTAAAGACTCTGAGAGTTACAAACGCACCGCTTATACTGTTATTCGGCATAAAAAGCCCAATGTAGAATGGCAATATCGCAACCACATCAATAACGCTCAATAAATCTCGAGCGAAGAGAAAACGATTCGGAGCTGCATATAAGCGGGCTAAATATTCTACAGTAAACACTATCACACAAGCTGTTTCCAGACCAAAAAATATAGGTTTGTGCACATGACCACAAGTTTGGTTCTGGCATGGTAGAGTTTCAACAACCGTGCTAACAACACTGACGGCAATAAAAAACCCGGTAATATAGTAAAACACGGTCGCGACTTTGGAGCTCTGGGGATTTTGAAAAGCAGTCCACAAGCGCTGTCGAATCGGAAGATCGGGGTTATCATCATTATTCTGTGAGGAATCATCCGCTTTGTCGGGCTCTATCATTCGCTCCATACACTCCTTTTTCCTTTCACGAAAATCCTCCCAGCAGCAGTCATGCACCACTTCCTCCGATATACCAAAAAACGCAAGCTCGTCTTCGAAAGAAGACACACACTCTCCCCGTGGGTAATGAAGCTTTCCATTTCGATAATAATTCAAAAGGTGGCGAAACAGATCTGGATCGCGATCAAAGAAATATTCTTTGGTCTCCGCATCGTAAAAGAATTCCTTTTCTCCACTACCGAGTAAGGTTTCTGGGAATCTTGCCAGAGTGTTGCGCCATGTTTCAAAGCGGCGACCACTGACATTAATTGTCACTCGTTCGTCGTTTTTTTGCGAGTCTGGTGGTGCTGGCATTGGCGATGTAGCTAGAGGTACCCATCCGATAGCTGCCGCACGCGCAAACGGTAGCCAAGCTCCCACATCCGCCGCCATATTGATCAAGTTGAGTAGTCACACACATCGAAGTTTAAAGAACTTTCTCATCAACTGTGAAAGAGTTGACTGAGTATTGGGGACAGGTGCAATCGCTGGCCCTCTGTCGTCGACTCACAAACAGTTTAATTTATTCCAAGCAGCGATGAACCATGCACCGCACGCTTTCTCGCTCTCTGATAGGCTAAATAGCTGGTTCAAATATTCACCAGAAATTTTCAGAGTACACCAGTTTCGCGCACTTTGAAAACGCGAAACTGTCACGACAAAACCAAAAGTTACCCCCGGATTCTCAGAATAAGGTTTTCTCTTTGTCTCTAATAAGCCAAGAAACCGAAACAAATCAGTTTTAAAAACGATCGTATTATAGCGCTTCAGAGCACGACAGTCTAATGGTTGAGAGAAAATAAAAAAAAGCTGGGACGCGCACAGTGCGGGAAAAAAACATTTGGTTCATGTTGATGTTATTATAGAACGCTCAGTCGCCAACACCATAATATCTCATGCTTTTTTCCCGACTTTAAATTGATACTTCTCAAAACGCGTGTAAAATAGCAGGTTTTCGAAGTACTTTGCACGATGTGTTTCCAAGTTCTTTCCAGGCGATAATGATACGAAACGCTTCATTGTAAGGAATATCGTTAATTAGCATTCAAGTGAACAAATTTCAACTCGTCACCCAATCACAACCTTGATGCCCGGCTGTTTGATTGATAGATTTATAAACACTGACAGGGTTTCCATTGTCTTGTTGTCATTTATTCCCGCGAAATTTGCAAATAGAGTAGAAGACATGTATTCTTGAATATAGCACCACTGATTTTCCGGGTAAGGAACTTATTTTCCCGGGGAAAAAGCCATAAAAAACAACACAGGAAAGATAGAGTTATTATCTTCGCTGACCTCATTAAACAGTGCAGTAAAAATGGAGTAGTGAGCTTGTTTGTGTTAAGTCTTTACTAAGTCCATGCATTGACACAAACATGTCCTCGCCACGTCATTAATAATATAACGAATTCGTATAGAACTGAACGGCCTCAAAGTTTGAAATAGTAAAAAAATAATAATTAGTACAATACGATATCCAAAGCAGAACAATTCCACACCAAAGTTAGGAATCTCAACGGAAGTTTGAAAGCAACTGGCTTTCATCTGCCGCGTGTTTAATAGTCGACGGCTATTTGCACTCCAAAGTAATTTCATTTACTCGAACACTTCACATTCTTTTTTTGCTAGTTCCTAACTCGATGTTGCGAGCCTTTTTCTATGTCTATAGTAGCATTTTACATCTAAACCATCAAACCTGAGTCACATGTTTGAGTAGGAATGGTTTCCCGAATATATTTTCTTTCTTTCTGTTGAATATACTCGGCTCAGATCCGCCTGATGTATTTTTAATCGTTTCTGGCTCGGTAAACAAATGTGCCTAGTAGTTGCTAAAATGGTGTAAAACTTTTTAAATAAATTGTAGCCGTATAAAGCCATCGCGGCATATGTTATTATTAAAAACAAATTCTAAGGATTATATGTTTGTGTTTGAGATTTATTTTGCAAAGAGATACGGGATAAATGCGGAAAGAAAGCAATGTAGAGTCGAACAAATGCAAAATAACATCGAAGACTCTCTAATTGGGGGGGAACACATAGACATAAACAATCTTAATTTGAAGCCTTTTAGAGCGGTTTTCAATATTCGAGTAAAGCTGAACTGAGAAACAGTGGCGACGGTAGTATTAAAAAATTCACGAGTTTCATTCTCCTCTTCCTTAGGCCAGCCAGGCCATTAACGCGTCGAGGCACACAGAGACGACAAGTGTTAATTAAAGTGAAGTTCACTCAATAGCAACTCGCTTGCTTGCGGAGAGCTGAGGACAAGACAATGTGGCTTTGCACAATGCAGCACTGAGCAAACGGGCGAAGGAAACCACTGTACTAACCCGCAACAGCTGCCTGCCATAATTCAAAGCCAAACCGAGCCTCAAGGCTCAAAGTCACGTGCCACAAAACACCTGTCTCATTTTAGTCTTCCCGCGAGATTCTATTGTTTTAAAAACGCCAAGAAAATTGGCTCGCCAAATAGTATGCCAGTCAAAACAAAATAATTATCAGGAAAATCTACGTCCGAAAATTGCTGAGCTGAGAAAAAAACAACGTTATTTGCAGAAGAGCCACGCTTTTTGAAAAAAAAGCACGACTTTCAGTTGATCGCTTAACAAAAAAGATATCTGGAAACCATGGCTACAAGCTCTCCGGCATAGCGTCTCATCGCTGTTTAACCAAATGGGTGATTAAAAAGTTTCAATTTGAATTAGAAAGCAGTCAGTCGGTCGATTTCCTTGCAAGTGACCCGTTGAGTTAACACAAATAACAGTTGTGTACCCCGCTTCCACCTTCATCAAGATCAAACGATCCGGAAGTTGACTCTGCACGAGCCAAACTTTATATCAGACTGAAAATTGAAACCTTAAAACGGAGCAAAAAATCTTTCCAATCACTGAAATCGCAGAACACATGGCTACGAGAAACTCCAGACATTAGAATATCGGAAAGAACCTTAATATTATTACTTTTCTGGGAAATATTCGAAATGGCTAACATAGTCAAAAACAGACGATCACAATTCATATTGACGTGGGTCAGTCTGCAATTCTTTGCTCTTGATGCTTATACATAAAAAAATATAACTTGGTCTCTTGATTTTCTCAATAGTCCTTCGCTCATTTTACATTCCGTCCCGGTCGCGCGGGCTCGGTTTTTTCGTTCTACGGTTGTCCAACGAAATTTTTGAGCTCGACTTGCGGCAAGTGTATTTGGTCTCTTCAACTGTTCTGTGTTATAATACTTTAAAAAATAGTGAGTAATAATATCATGATCGACAGGACTGCCAGCCAAGTGTTCGTTTCAAACGTCAGGTAAACAAGACCCCCGTCCAGTGATCAACAAAGAAATTCCGTTCGTTGTGACTTAAGTTGCCAAGCGCTAATCAATAACAACAATAGACCGACTATTCTGAACATTGATTTAACAAAATCTAGCAATTTTTGGACACTAGTGATTCACTGTGCTGCTAGGTCCACACAGTATGCCTAATTTTAAAATGTAGTTTTAATTATAATTAAAATTATTAACATGAGTGTGAGAAGACATCATGAGTGCATGGCACTTACATTGGCACCGTCACGTCAGACCATGGCGCGATAGCAGGCAGGCACTCTCGGTTGAGACACCGAAAATCGTAACGGGAGTAAAAACGTGAGAAATTGAATGGAAATGAAATAGAATTAGCGAAGAACTCGCTTTATCAAAGGTTCGAGTTATATAAGGATTGAACTTTGATGGTTTTATTTCAGTCTTTTCAGCTAGTCTTTAAATGGACCTTGTTGCATATCAGTTCAATAAAATGTACACCAACATTTCAATAGTATACAGTATAGTACAGTACACTATAGCAAAGCAGAGCAGAACAGAACAGAGTAGAGAAAAGCAAAGCAAAGCAAAGCAAAGCAAAGCACGGCAAGGCACGGCAAGGCAAGGCAAGGCAAAGCAAAGCAAAGCAAAGCAAAGCAAAGCAAAGCAAAGCAAAGCAAAGTAAAGCAATGCAAAGCAAAACAAAGCAAGGCAAGGCAAAGCAAAGTAAAGCAATGCAAAGCAAAGTAACTGAAAGCAAAGCAAAGGAAAGCATAGCAAAGCAAAGTAGCTGAAAGCAATGCAATGCCAAGCAAAAGTAACTGAAAGCAATGCAATGCAAAGCAAAGCATAGCATAGCAAAGCCAAGCCAAACGTAAAGTGAAAAAGAAAGCAAAATGAAGCAAGGCATATTTAAGTGAAAGTAAAGTAAATACTCAAAGGTTAGTTCTAGAAAAAAAAAATTGTTTCTTGTCTGCGACATTTTTATTTGTTTTAGTCTTCACACTAAAATATGAGGTGTACGAGTGGTGTACTGGCAAAGATCACTTTTGCACACGTCATTGCGAAGATGCATGAGTGATCATGGTAGGATTTTAGTTAAACACGAAACAGCAACTCATTCATTGGAAAATCATCTTCCAGCACCTTTTAGCAAAGTTGCCGCCATTTTGGACTTCGCACGTGAACGCCAAATGTGCATTATGGGCGTGAGAAAGCATCTGGAAAAATCCATTTACGGAAACTTTCAAAAACTCGATATCGCATTTTCTCGGAGAAACGCACCCTAAATGATACGTCCGGCGGTTCTCCCGTTTTGATCGACCAGTGTGTGTTTATACGGCGGGAAACTGGCACGTACGCCCCAGATGACATCGCGAAAAAAATGTTTGTTTAACAATAATATTGGTCAATACTTGCTTTCCGCATGTGCAACTGGACTTGCATGCAAATACCAAAAATAAACTTTGGAGAGCAACAAAACATCAAACTCAACTGAGAGTTCCGCGAGCGAAATATGGGAGCCTCTTTCTCGGAAGTTAAAAAAAAATTGTAAAACGCGCAAAATAAAGTGCTTTTGTTTACACAACACTTGAGTGTTGATTTTTGCAGCCTGTAAAAAGCAAGTGCGACCATTTTGAAAAAAGTAGACATTTTGCCCCATGTCAAATTTTGATCCAACAAACACGCGCCCAATTTCAGTCAGTTTGGCACCAAGTGCGACCCATGCCCAAGACCTCGTTTCACCATACTGGATCATAGGATTTCGTGCCGACACACAAATCGTTCCGTAACACTGGGATAGCATTAGATTTTTTTGCTGTGAGTTCCGGGACCCCTTGGTCCTGTTGATTTGGGGTCCCAAATGTTTTTTGCGAGTCCCATATTGTAG
>JAOEHT020251686.1:0-10671 GCA_025448195.2 Parazoanthus atlanticus
TAACTAAAATCCGAGACTGAAAATCTGAGACTGGAAAAATCCGAGACTGAAAAATCCGAGACCAACTATAATTTGGTAAAGACGCAGCATATTAGTCTTCACAATACATGTGACAAAAATCGATAAAACCTACCTTCTGAACAGCCGAGCGATAGAACAAGAATCAAGAAACAGTCAAGCACGAGACCCATTGTGAAACCTGAAATAGATGTAACAAAGATAAAACATACGAAATATACAGAAAGCCCAACCATTTCCAATAGATTTAGTTTGTTTTGTCAGGCCTTCAGTTAAAAGAGAGGCATATCTCACACAGTCGTTGCAGGGAAAAATGTATTGGCCTTCTATTTGTGCCCGGATAATATTCGTTTACGCAGAGTCGTCTCACCACAAATTCGCGGCTTTAAAGCACATCAACTTGCCACGATACTTGAAGATTGTGCAAAGTTGATAGTTTAAAAGCACGACCACAGTCAAACATTCATATACTGCGTTGTATCAGCGGCCACGTTCAACAAGTGGAGATTTGTGCAACTCCCAGACCACGACCAAGTTTAGAATGTAAATCAGTTTTCCTTGGTAAAAGATATATAGCTCTTATATATCAAGCTTTTCAACTGTGCTTTGGACTCGAAACTTCATAGTCAGTAATTCAAGCAACGCTTTCAGGCTGAGAAACTAAACTAATATTGAGAAATGTACCGACAGATAAAAGCACATCTAGCTATTAAACAGTAAAAGGAACTGAAAAGCTGAATTCTGCTCACCTGATATCCTCACAAACTTCTAGGCTTCCTTCTGGCACAACAAGCTTGGAATGAGGCAGTTCATCCCGTCGTTACCGCTTAAATACTTTCCCAAACTAACACTCTTGATTATTGGGCGAAAGAAATGCGTGAGAGAAACCGAAGTTCACAACTGTAAAGTTGTTATATATTTTCCGAAGTCCCTTTGAAACAAAGTTGCAATTAACAATTTTGTTGAATACACAGGCAGTGGTGGTTCTTTTTTATTGAGAGCAAGAAATGTTATTCAACTTGAACAAAAGAATAGTTCATGGCTCGGATTGAAATAACTTGACCATTAAAAAACAATTTTGGTTGTGAATTTATGACGAAATGTTATTATTTCACAACTGAGCTGTATTCTATTTCGATAGAAGTACAAATACTGGCACCTTTAGAAAATTACTCAATCGTTAGAAAAATAGTAATAGCCAGGTTTCACTGATTGTGATAATTTTCGCAGACAACATCATGTCACCCTTGCAGTCACTCGTGCGAAATTGTATCAGCCTATGAAAAGATATTCTTACCGTACATATACACATCTTTATTTAGAACTGGACATGAAGTAGGCGAGGCATAATTCTATTAATCGTAAATACACCATTTTTCTAATGCAATTTCTGCTAGATCCATTCCCTTGTGGAGGCTAAAAGTCAATACTCGGTCAAATTTGGGCTCATTAATTCAACATAAACATCACTTTTAGCCCCCACGAGGGAATGGATCTAGCAAAATTTTGCATTAGAAAAATGGTGTATTATCTAACGACACAGCGAGAGGTAAACATTTGAGGTAGAATATCAGTCAACGTACTCTAAACATGAACAGTAGCTCAGATTTTGGCACAGCGAACCAGCTACTTTAGTTCACCGTAGATTTAACTGCTTTATCGGTTTTTTTTGGTTTGATTGGCTTTAACTACGAACTTTGAACATTTGAACTGCATGTAACGAGTCCTACATTTTTAAACACTGCAACATGGCGTATACTGATGGACAAATTGTCTTCATACTTGGAGAAGTTTTGTAAATACGATTTTGTGAAATTTTACCGTGGTTTGAATGAAACTTGCGCTAATAATACACAGTTTATCTAGAAATATGATGAAGTTAATTGAATTAATTAATTAATTAATTAATTGAATTAATTAATTAATTAATTAATTAATTAATTAATTAATGTATCTCACTGGACTTCGGCAGCGCCCGAAGACTACTGCTGAGCTCTTCAACACCCTTACCCCTACATACCAAGTCAGTGTTTGGGACCCCATCTTTCATTTGATTAAATAAATGCAGCACCAAATTTCAACTTCTGTTTTTTCTTCGTTTGCGAGGAAGCTAAATAAGGATTTTGATCAACAAATGTTGATAAGGAAAACGTTTCGCAGTAAGGCTTATGATAAAGGAAAAACCGGGTGAATCGATGAAGCCGGATGTCTTAGATTGCACTCTTTTTTTTGTAAGAACGTCTAATTTTAGGGCTGAGGCTGGATGTTCTTAATTATTTTGAGGATTTCAGCCTCAAATTTTCTTAAAATGTTCTTATTTTTTTTAGGATTGGGTACATACTACCGCGATCAAAGTACAGTAATTTAGTGATTTTATAAAAGAAGAACAAGTGTCACTAGTTGCCTTTGTATATACGCATTCGGAGCAGCCATAAGGCGCTGTTGCACGAGCATTAGGCATTATTTTTTATACAGTATGTATAATAAATGTTCTCTTCGTATCCCCATTACCCCAGCCTCGGCATGTCCTAAGTAAGTTCTTAAATTTTGTGACCTTTCCGGCCTTAACGTTCTTATCAAAAAGGTTCTTATAAAAAAAAGAGTGTATAGCGCTGAGAGTGGCCCTCAAGAAGCAGGCAGTGCATGCAGTAATTAGTGTTTAACGATCTTACTAAAAAGGGACTTACACATTTCTTGCTGGTGATTATAGATTGATTTAATGTTTGGCTTACTAAGTGTGAAGTGTGCTGAAAACAACAGAGCGGAAAAAAGGCAAACATGAGCACTGTTTTGTGTTTACTTGAGTATCAACAAAGATGCGTTATTAAAGTTTTAAACGTTTCTCATATTTTCTACTGTTTTCTAAATTTCTGACAAGAGACAAAGAACAGCTTAAAGAAAATGAAAATAATATTTTTTCTGTTGATCAAAAGACGACCTCTCCCCAAATAGAAGGCCCTATTCCTCATAAATCGCCTTCATAAAATTTCTTCCGATATTTGACATATATTATTCTATGAACAAAATGAAACTCTTTTACCAACCGATTTGTAACTCAAGGATTTTGAAAACGGAGATTTTTTTCTCCGTTTTTGTCGTCCGTCCACATGTAAACAGCGTTTTCGAGCACCGAAAAACGGAAGTTTTCGAAACTGGACTTTTTCAAAAACACCGGATTATTGTTATCGTGTGGACGGACTTCGAATACGAAGACGTCATAGATCGAGTCCAGTTTATCCTGGTCAGCGTTCTCCCGCGTGAAAAATCAACATGGCGGACCAGACAACTTGTGTCCGCGTTACAACTTGGGCTTCTTTCAAGCCGAATAGGATGCATAAAACTGCATTTAACATTAATCGTCAAGCTGACTATGCGAGGAAGCGATTTAACATAAGAAAGATGCTTTCCGTGTCAGTGTCAAGAACAAGGGCTGTAAAACGATTGAACAGAAGGCCAGCTACACCACGGAGACTCTGGGTCAGGCCAGGACGAACGCGTGCATGGTGGGATAACTTTGTTGACCAAATTGTTGTACCAGAAATTTAGAATGAACTACTAACAACACGCGTGCTCTGTGAGGGATGCTATCGTATTTCCATTGTTTTAGCGTTTTCGTGTGGACAGCCGAAAACGATTCGAATACGCTATGTGTGGACATGATTTTTTTTGAAACTGTATGACGGAGAAAAAAATCCCCCCTTTCAAAAATATCCGGGTACGTGTCGACTGGGCCTAAGACAAAAGTTCACACAGGGAGAGACTGCTTTTCCTTTCTGCTGGCGGGACACGACACAAAACTGAATATCACACTAGGAAATTAAAATTTTGATATCTTTAAAAGCCAATTAAAGTTGGAGTTCTTCCACCCCCAACCCTTTCTTCCATAACATCACAGCTGATAACAACGAACGCACATCAACTTATTTCTGGTTTAAGCTCAACATATTTGTGGCACGAAATGCAAATGTTTTAGAAACTCACCTGCTTTTATTATTTTCGCGTTTCGGCATGTTAATGCGCACTATATTGCCGTGGTATTTTTTAGACAACCTTGGCAAATTGATTTTCCAACCTGATGTTGTTGTAACAAACATGTAGAATTAATATAGACACTTGTCGATAATAAGCTGGAGTGCGAGTTTTAGCTTACACATCTTTGAACTTTCAATAATTTTTATGCAATTTATTCAACTGCTACTTTTCCGTTTTCACAGCACGCGATGTACTGAAAATGACCCATAAATAACAAACGTACTTAATTTGATGCCTGAAATTCTAAAACAAGCTGGGAGAACTCCGGGCAATTATAATATTGTATTTTATAAAATATTGAATGAAAAACAGTTTGTCAAATAAACGAAAAATAAAAAGGAACAAAGAGAAAAATATATTTTTTTAAAAACAGGGTAAAATCAAATCAGCTTGCGAACCTATATATCTAAGACTCTTTACTTGATTAACCGCGCAATGTTTAAGTAATTTCAAAGAATAGAAACTATTCAAATTTAAAGATAACAATATTTAACAACCGCTTAATAAAATTCAAACCGATGTTTATCAGCTCAGGGTTCATATATCTTGTAAAATTACCACAAAGGTTGAAGGTTTGTAGGAACATATCATTTCCTGTTGAAGGATGTTTTTACAATATGTAAACTAATTTGCCATCCTGCCACGCGTTTCGACTGATATCAGGTTTGAGCTAAAGCAAAAGATGAGTTTATTCTTGTTCTCATCACAAAATATTTAGTTTAACCTCCTTTGCTCTTTAAGTTACAAAATTCTATAAAAAAACATTTCTATATTAACGTTGAGTGCAGGAAAAGCCGACCACAATTTAAGAATATGCTAAAAACACGTCCAAACAACAATCTGCATAGTTTGAACAACGAATGACTATCACTGCAGTATTCTGAGACAGCTCCACAACTGGACAATTTGTAGAGCATGCCAGTCTTGTCTACCGTATAACCAGATCAAGGCTTACTTACAGAGGGTTTTTAGTACACCATGAACAGAAAGTCAGTTGATGTTCGTTAACAGATATTGCGAACAACCTTTACCTCCAAAGCAGCCATCTAATTTTTTCCCCAAGATGCTCCCTCTTCACAAATGCGTTGGTTTTCCGAGGAGGGAGGAAGCAAGCTGCAAAGGAAGTATGACAGCGGCTTTGGAGGCTCAGTAGCCTTTGAACAACTGAGACATATTTTGATTCAAGTATTTTGATTTAATAATCTCTTGACGAAGACCATTTGGGTTAAAACTTTTGAGTACTTACAGTTTAGAGACGTTTATGATCTTGAACCTTTAAACGTGATCAGTTTTAGCAATCGGTCGCCAAACTGATTCAAAAACAGTACTAAATGCCATTAAACAAAAACAAATTAAGGAAACCTTTAAGAGCATTTGACGCGGAAACCTAAAAGAATTAAGAACATTTACCCTCGGGCCCTCGGCTCATAAAAGAGATGTCGTTATATGAAAATAAGTTAAGATTCATCTACAGGTACAACAATACCCATGCTTTTTAAAAACCAAATGAACTGCCACATTTTAGTTTTTATGTGTCCGGTTGCTTCCCAATATCAATACTACGATATATGGGGCTTCGTCTTATTGGGATGCCATTGCGTTTCATGCACAGTACAACTTGGAGAGCCAAAAATTGAATTGATAAGGTCTACGGTGACAGCAAATTATTTTCTCGATAAAGAAAATAACGATACAAAACGACACTTACTTCATGTACCGTGAGCTGTTTTTCAAAACAGTCTTTTTTCACATGAAACTGCTAAAATGCGGTTACAAATACATTGGTACAAAAATCAAAGATACTCGTAACATAGCAAGTGTACATAGAGGCAAAAACTATTAGAAGAGTTAGAGAAAAGCAATAGAAAATAAACGAAAAACATATTTTTTTCGGGATGTACTTGGGGATTTCGATCTGATTTAGGTCAGGATTTTTTGTGCCATAGACTTCTTCAGGTTTTGATTAGTTCTCTATATTGGGCTGATTGTCGGCAAAGAGACGTGATTAGTTTATGCTTGTGCTGATTCATGTTGCTTAGGGGCGGTTGATTTTTTCTATTAATGCGTATCGCTTTATCTGCTAAAGCATATATGAAGGTCTGGTTGTCTTTCTTTCATTTTACACGTGTAGCTGTGGTGGCTTGCAGGAAGTGTACTGAGTGAGAACAGAGACTGAGAAAAAAAACTTTGAGCTGTTAACTGTAATCAAGAATCCTCGTGTTTATTTTCTGGACAACGTCAAGAGAAAGTTGAATAAGCTCTGACTAAGGGCTAAACTTGCTCACTCGAAACATCAGCTTTCCATTCAACCTTAAGACGAAAATACATCTTATGAGTCCTTGTTGATCAATCCTGACACATTTGGCTTATACTCCCGACGCAAATAAAATAGAATAATGTTTCTAAAAATCTAGTCTTCCAATTGTTGCAGGCAGCCTGCCTTTGCTCTTTGACCGCTCTAATATAAAAGTTTCCAGACAGCCTTTCGAATTTTTGCAATTCTCCAGAAATACAAGGCCGGGCTGATCGAAGATTTCAAGAAAATTATTGTCGCTGTTAGGTGTCTTGCTCGCTGAACAGAAGCTGACTGGCCAACGGAAAGAAGTGCAAATAAATAACATAAATATGGAAGATAGCACACGACGAAGGCGCTGTAAATGTATATCATGGTGTGAAGAACTCTCTTGTATCTCCCGTTGCTCGTATTCGGTGTCTCCACTCCCGCCCCTGAGCTTGAGGATAAGGCAATTGACGTCGAGTTCATTCGGAATTTTTTTTGTTGTTTCCTGAGAATCCGATTGATGTTTAAATAGTTAAACGAAGTTGTGACAAGGCAAACAGGCACTACGAACATACTTAAGATGTAAGGAGACTTAGGGTTGAATACGACTGTTATCGCCCAGACAACTGCGACAATACCAAGCAACAGAGAGACGAGTGTCGTACGCTTAGTCGTGACGATCAGTCTGTACTTCATGCAGAGATGTATGGCCAGAAAGCGGTCAATGCTTATAAGCGTCATGATGAAAAATGACAGTCCTGATAGACACACGACAGCCACGCGATATGCCATCGAAAGCAAGCAGTATTCATCTTTAGACTCTTTAGTCTCAGCGACTCTGGCTGCAATGTAGAGAGGCTGAACAATCAACCCGACTCCCAGATCAGTAATAGCCAGAGTAAAAATCATTATGAAGGTTGGCGAACGAAGGGAAGCTGTTCTGTGTATTGCCAGTATTACCATAATGTTAGTAATGATAGAAACAGCACTTGACAGAGCATTCACCACGTATAAAACAGGATACAAAGAGCGAAGTTTGTCTGTGAACTGCATCAACTTAACTAAGTCATGACAGAAGTTATTATATACTGACATCATGAAACGTGCTCTCCGCGTCGTAATAATTCTGCAGATCCACTTGTATCATTGAGATGATGCAACAGCACTACACCGCAGAAGTGTATCATATACCCGGGTATGTGGCATAAAAAAGCAGGTGTTTAACGATCAAATGCAAAACAGCTAATTTAGTTCTTCGCTGATTACAAAGTCTCCACTGGGAACGCGTGGTCTGATATCGGAGCAAACAGCGGCGGTCATGCAATAAAGTGACGCAAATTCAAAGATATGACTTGCAATTTAGTAACACAGTATTGAGATCCGCTCAGCAGTTGATACAAACTAGTTTAAGCAATGAGTTTTACGTGGAGTAATTTTAAAAATATATGCGTTTTTCTATTTAGTATTTGGTTAATAAAGTAGTTTTTGTTGAATTAAACAATCGGAAAGCATAAAATTGAAGATCAAAATATGAAGAGCTTTTGAAAATATTGATTATTTCACATAAAAACAACGTGAAAAGTAAAATTCAAACTGCAGCACTGAAACAGGACATATGCATCAGCTTGCAATCTTAATGTCGTTTTTTTACATCTGAACTTAAACTTTGTCAACGAAATTATAAAATGGTTCAGATTTACTGAGTTGAGAATATTGTCCAACAATCTTTGCTGAAGAACTACAAACATAATAGACAGGAGGAAGTACCACAATCAACTTCCGACACGAAACCAGAAAATTGAGACCGGATCAAGATGAACTGGTTACGAACAATGTACAAAAGGACAAACTGAAATAAAAACACGAAACTCAGTGATATCTTATGTTTCTTTGTTTTCTGTTGACTTTCACTGACACAAAACACATGCAGAGGGGGATTTGAAGTGCACAACTCAAACCAACAGAAACATTTGGACTTACACATAAAATAAAACAATATGAATATAATGTTCATGTTCGTCACACTTCGGGAAGTATTCGGGGGTGAAGCAATTAGCCTTTAACAAGAAGAGAGAGCGGCAAGGCCGCACAGAAAGTCGTTCTATAATCTGCGGTATCCAACGGGTAGTATTCTGCTGCTTCTTTGCGTTAAAGATGAGACCCCTAACACTGCGCGATATATTCCGAAACTTTAAAAAATTTTGAACCAACGACAACGTTTCCGAAGTTTTTCGAACTCATATGAAACCTTTCCGAGCAATTCTAAAGATTTCCGAAGATTTTGCGAAAATTCTTAATATAGTTAATTTCTTTCAAATCATTTTGAGCAATTTCCGAAGACTTCCGAAGATTTTCCCAAGTTTACGATAACCATTAAAACTTTTAGACTTCTTTAGACAGATTCCAAAATTTTCTACCAACTTCCGACGATTTTCCAAACTTTTCCGATGTTTTCTTGGGATACTGCGAAATGTGGCACTTGCCACACTTAGTAAAGGCTCGCGTGAATACGAGAAATTCAAAACTCGTACCAACACTCCCCACGGTTAGGCCTAAAGTGACAAGGTTTTGTCACTTTACATAAATCATCTTGTCTTGAAACGAGGTTTTCTTACACTGTTATGGTCGAGCCATTTGATCCTGTGGGGTGAGTTTGAAGAAACGACTTACTTGAAATTCATTTTCATGCAATTTGTGGTTGCAAAATATATGTATTTATCTTTAAACTGTCCAATTACACTAAACCTGTAATAGGATACTATCCAATTGTAATTGTAGTTGATACAAACTTGTAGTTCAACACCTCAATGAACCATTCACAACCTGACTTTTTGGCTCTTGAGCAAATCACAGGTAAGACAGCAATGAAGTGTATTGCATTACCTTGCCTCCCTCTCCTTGCGTTGCAATGTATTGCATCGTATCTTGTGTTGTGTTGTGTTGTGTTGTGCTGTGTTGTGTTGTGTTGTGTTGTGTTGTGTTGTGTTGTATTGTGTTGTGTTGTGTTGTATTGTATCTTATCTTGTAGTATTGTATTGTTTTAAAAACTTTTAGATCTGATGCAAACAAACGTTTTTAAAATATTGATACAGATCGCACCAGCAGTTGTATTGTATTGTATTGTATTGTACTATATTGTATCGTATCTTGCAGTATTGTGTTCTCTTGTATTGTATTGCATCGCATCTTGTTGTGTTATATTGTATCGTATCTTGTTGTGTTATATTGTATTGTATCGTATCTTGTTGTGTTATATTGTATCGTATCGTATACATCAAACTCAAACTAACTCATCTATAGGTTTCCTTAGGCGAAATCTGGAAATTTCCCAGAAACATACAAAGCCAAACGCATATAAGACCCTCGTTCGATCGCAGGTTGAATATGCTGCTGCTCTCTTGGACCCATTCACACATGCAAATCAAAATAGAATTGAAATGGTGCAGAGAAAAAGCGGGCCGCTACGTGTGCAATAATTGTAACCTCGAGGCCAGTGTAACTTGGTTGACGCAGACGCCAGCAGCGCAGAGCAGAAAACAGACTCGTCATGTTCTATAAAATCATAAACGGTATTACAGGGCCGTTTATGATTTTATAGAACATAACGAGTCTGTTGTGTGCTCTGCGCTCCTGGAGACTACGCAAGCCAAGCTGCAGTTTATCTCTCTGATGAACCCACCAAAGTTACCAGACACACAAGGCACCTCCACCGAAAGTCCTACCAAGTTTTAAATACAGCTTTGTCCCTAGGACTATCAAACAATGAAACAATTTGCCTTCCAAAATAGCCACAGCTTCCTCTCTTGATTTTTCAGGAGGAGATTCCGTGTGTGAAAGCACTAAACGTGGCCGCTGCCGATGATCGGAGCGCATAAGCCTCGAAGAGAGGAAACGCTCCAATATTAGAATAGGAAATAATAAGAAGATAGGAAATAAGAATAAGTATCGCATCATATCGCTTCGTACCGTATCGTATCGTGTTAGGTTGTGTTGTACTGAATTGTATTGTATGTCCATTGTATCGTGTGGTGTTGTATTGTATTGTATTGTATCGTATTATCTAAATCTACCATCTACATCTATCAGTTTACGAGCACGCTCTCTCCACGAGGCTTAAGTGCTCGGCGGATTGTTCTCGGTAAAAAGCTGTTCTGTAGGTACGACTTTTCTTCGGAAGGAAGAAGGAAACTACAGATTGACAGTTGACGTTCAGAATTCCAATTGTAATGTATAGTATTGTATTGTAATGTATTGTCTTGTTTTGTATAGTATAGTATAGTATAGTATAGTATAGTATAGTATAGTATAGTATAGTATAGTATAGTATAGTATAGTATAGT
>JAOEHT020251771.1:0-10671 GCA_025448195.2 Parazoanthus atlanticus
AAGATGGCGGACATGTTGTCAAATGACTGTTGCCATAGCAACAGTTCTTAATTAAAACTTTATTGTTGTCATGGAAAGTAATTAGCAAGACCAGAGCTGCTTGCATGCCAAATGGCCAGCTTTTATCTGTTTAAACCATTTCAAATTCTTGGTGTTTCACCAAAAGGCCTTAACGTTTAAGGGTTAAACAAAATAACCCATTGGTTAAGAATTAACTAGCCTGCGAGCATCTGGGACCGGATTGGTGAAAAAGGAAGATTTAATTGTTCATATGACCCCTTTCCTCAGTTTAACCCTATTCATCATGCTGCTTTTTTGGAGTTTTTTTGATCGGTGGGAGGGGGCCGGGGGGGGGTTAAAGTGCATGCCACTTATAAATCCATTAGCATTAGCGCTATCCAAAATTGCTGTGCTAATTAATTAAGTTTTAAATAGTTATTAATTACGTCAGTGTATAACATCAAAAATCTGCCATCTTGGATTTTTTGGTTGCCATCTTTTATTTCTTGGCAGCCTTCTTGTTTTTTTATGACATCAGGAAAGGTCTTGTTTGACTCAAAATTAGTGGAAAACCGTTGGAATGAATCAGAAAATCAATATTATGAGAAAAATTTAGAAAAAATGTTGCTGACATGTCACTCAAAAACTGGTTCCTGTGGAAACATGTTGAATAAAAAAGAAAACTTTAACACATAATTATAGTTGTTTCTAAATGCATTCTAGGAAAATTAAGTCACAAAACTGTACCCCAACATGCATGGGTTCCGAGATATCTAAATATATAAATGTGACCAAGGGCATCTCGAAACCAAAACAGAAGAACCTTCTATCGCCACAGGATCTATTCCACATGTTGGAGGTGGTGGGGATCAATAGTCAGAGGATTTGCAAAGTAACTTCAGCAACATCAAGATATCAATAAGAAATGAGTAATCATTCCAGAGATGCAAACCCACAACCGATCATCCATCATCTTATTCTTGGAATCCTTTTGCATTAATATCCACCTCTGATTTTCTTATATTAGGACACCATATATTTAGGATAACATCGAAGTTTTCATTGTTATATATATATAGAGAGAGAGAGACAGACAGAGAGAGCTGTTTCAATATGTGAATACAATTCTTGTAGGATGTTATTAATAATCAGCAACGAAGTTGATTTAATATTGAGAAGATCACTGAAATAAAATACTAGATCAGAATGAGCTTCCACTCTGGGGCCCGTCAATCCTCCTTTCTGGCAACACAGATCCGGGGGGGGGGTGTACCATCTGAGTCTAAAAATCTTACCCTATTTCAGATTCGAAAAAGCAATTTCAGACCAAACTGCAAAAATCAATACCCAATTTCAGACCACACAAAATAAGCATAACTATAAACACTCTGGCCAATAAAAACACCATGATTGCAACATACATGTAACCCATATTTTGTTTACATTTGTATCTTTTATTCTGAAATCTGCGAAGTGACGATCCACAACAGAAATCTCATAACAAGTTAAGAAAAACTTATATGGTCCACAGATTCTTTGTAAAAATCATACCCTTGAGGCCGAGGGCAGCACATACCCATATAGCCAATTGAGGGGAGTACCCCCCCTCCCCCCAGGAGCACAGAAGGACAAAAGTGTAGTTAAGTTCCTGGAGGAACATTGCATACAGCTATGAGCTAAGCACTTTGAACTTAAGATGAATTCTGTCAGCTTTGAGTAAGCATGCCAGTGCATATGTTTTTTAGGTTTTACTTATGTTTTTACACATCTAGACTATTTTTGGATTTACATCCACCTACTGTAGACAATCATCTGCTATGTAATTTTCCTGCTAGATGAGTTACTATTGTTGCCATGGTGTATGTGATGTCAGCTATTAAAAAATGCATCCTTTTTTGTGTTTTTAGACTACAGTATGTCACAATTAACTAACATAACTCTAGAGAAAGAGTTATCAGAGTGGGTAATTGCTAATATTTTCTTTTTCGATCTCAGTTATGATTGTTTTATGATTCAATTTATTACTTTCTATTAATTTGGGTTTATAGATTTTTACTGATTTTATTTTTATTATCACGGTTACTTTAAATTGCAAAGAGTTTCTCCTAGTTTTGAACGTTTTTTCTCTGTTATGAATTTATGCTGCAATTTGATAATAACTTCTGAAGATTTCTTGTATTAACACTAAATGTTTCTGTAGTAGGAAAACAATATGGAAAGTTGATATTAGTTTTAAGAAGAAGCCTAATTGTACAAAATTATAAGATATTCTTTCATTAGTTGCAAAATAAAATAAAATACACAGATTCCTTTTCCTACCAATGGTTGTCATTTTCTTCATGGATAACGAGCCAAAATATATCTATCTTTACTCATGTTTTCAAAAAAGAATTTTTATGTCAAATTAGATTTTCTTGGAATATCTTTTACCAAAAAAAGGCCCACCAATTGGTTCACTAAAGTCTTTCTCCATTATCAACAGATGGACAAAATGCGGACACACCCACACAATTTTATTCAGGCATAAAAAGCCTTCTGCGAGAAATCCTTTGCATGCATACTGTAAGTACTATAATATAATTTTGGACTCTAATATTGGTCACTTTACTCAATGCTTACTTACATTGTCTATGTTGTTTATTCTGTTCATTCGTATAGAAATAAGTTGTTCTTAATAAGTAATTTTTAAAAGACGAAATCATAAATTAAGTGATTGTTGTTATTTTGATGCTAATTATCATTTTATGGTATTTTGGCAAGGATTATAAAGAAATTGTTTTTTAATGCCAACAGTTGTCCCTTCACATTTACACTGATGACAGAAGGTTCATCATATGATCTTTCACTGCTGGCGTTCCTTCACCTGGCAAGGAGAGATGCTTTTTGGAAGGACTGTACATGACTGCACTCATTCGCGGATTTAGACTTTTCAATGAAGGACGATGCGAAGAACTGGCCATCCCTGCTATGCAATCCAACGAAAAATTGAGGCCCTCATTACAGTGTTATGTATGTACAGATTAAATATAATAGTCCAGTTCAAGCACAGGCTAAATTTTGGAAGCACTTGCAAAAATTGATAGACCACTAAATAACCCTACTGTACATGAAATGGTGAGAAACCAGGATATTTCAGTAAATTTTGCATAAGAATAATTATATATCTCTGGAAAATACCCATTCGTTCCTCATGGAGAGGAATTTTTTGTTGGAACTGTCACCCCCTAGAATTCACAGTTCAGGCCCATTGTGATTGATTCCTTTAAAATATTTTGGATTTCCACTTACTCTCCATTGGGGAGAGGGTAGGCATTTTCTTGAATCAAACAATTTTTAAAACTAAACTGAATAGTTTTACAACACAGTTACTGGTTGCAGTTGCGATGTGGTGCGAGATCCTTTGTCATGGTGCACATCACGTCCTCTTCGGAGGGTATTTCTAAAATACAATCAATCAATCAATATATTTCAGGTTCTCCCCACGGGGCTTTTCAACAACCTGTTCACGTCAAGTATATGGTCCAGTGGCTGACGGTCTTAGCCAGGTCGCCATCAGTCGCTCACAATGGTTTCTGTCTGAGACATTAAGTTGCACCCTCAGTTAACAGGCACAACACTGGGATTTCTCTACTCTTTTTGAGAAGTGCGTGGGTTCTAGACCAACGGCTTAATGTGCCTGTCCATGAATGGTGTGGCAAAAGAAGGTCGCCCAAAGTTCAACCCTTGACCAGGCCAGGGATTGAACCTGGGACCTTCTGGTTGGCAGTCGGAGATCTTACCAACTGCAAGTACTAGTTAACCTCGCACACACAAACTGTACTACACAATCAAACCGTACTATACAAAATGTGTAATCTAGTCATGCTACAAGACGACTTGCTGGAGTCACATATATAGGACAAATAATAATATTCTGGCAATTGAATTGTGGCAAATATATGTGTAATCTCATTCTGGGTCGATGTAGCCAGACCTCAAATTTAGAGGAAGCAAAAACTGCCCCCAGCTAACTTGAAAAGCAGGTTCTGCACGCATTTTAAAAATATCCAGGAAACAGACAAAGTCCACCAATCTTAGAGAAAGCATTTGCCTCCTCTGCCAACTCATGGTAACTGCTGCAGCAGGATCACATTCAAATTTCTCTTATATAGATTTCTTTCTAGTTTCATGGTCAGCTTCATATATTTCTTTACTATATTCTCTGGCACGCTTCAAATGGCTGTCATAATCTGTGCGAATTGAGGCAGTTACACTGGGCCCTTTGCCTGTTGGGCGAATGCTGCCATCAATGAATCGCCCAAGCATATATTACATCTAATCTAACTGCCTCTCCCACGTCATGGCAAGCAGCATCTACTAAGCTAAGGTGAGTGCTCCAAAATGAGCCGAGTTTTATTTGTAAAGACAAGTGCTCCAAATTAAAATGAGCTGACTTCAAAAATTTTGACAACACCGAAAAGAAAAAAAAATTGGTTCTTCTGACCCAAAACACGTTCACGCGCGAGTCCAAACATATATGTCACGAACATGTCTCCCCGAATACACAGTGTTCCTAACATTGTCCTAAATAGTTTAACTTGAATCGTTCATACAGTCACAATTTTGGAACATGCTTAGAAAAAAATTAAAGGCTTTTACACAATATTAATAAAAATGCATCAAAGTTTATTCTATCTGCAGCTTATTCTGCACGTTGTTGTACTCCTTTTCTTTGAGCACAACACCGGCCGTCCTCTGTTTTCCAATGGGCACAAACCGTTTGACCAACTCTGACTTTTGCCACTCGAACTAATCCATCTGCGGCAGGGTAGTTCTCGGTAATGCGTCCTAGTGTCATTCCCGTCGACTTGGTTTAGGTTCTTGCCAGGAGCACCACATCATCTTTCTCAAAGTTTCTCTGTAGCCCAAACCAATTTTTACGGACCTTCAGGGTCGGTAGGAGCTCCTGTAGCGTCTCCAATAGTCTCCAATCAGTTGCTGTATTCTGTGCCATCGCTTCCTTGGGTTAATAGCTGTTTCGGGCTCAATAGATTCTGGAGCAAACTGTCCGCCTAACTGTCCCACGAGAAAGTGATTGGGTGTAAGCGCAGTCAAATCGTTTGCATCTGAGCTAATGGTCGGGAGTTTAATAGACTCTCCGCTCCACACACAGCTGTTTTGCAGCTCTTCATTAGAAACATCTGCATCCCTTAGGGCTGCTCTTAGTACACTCTTGTTCATTGCTTCAAAAACGCCTCCGAAGTTTGGGCTGATGGCGGGTTGAACCTCCATTCTATCTGTTTATAACGACAAGTTTTCTGGGATATTTTTAGTGGATCTAGTACTGTGACCAACTTTCTCAATTCGCGCTCTGCACTATCAAAGTTTGTCCCATTGTCAGAGACAACATAAGCGGGTGTTGAATGAGCGACCTTCAGTCCGTGGAAATCTTTAGTGTTCTTGAAACTGCGATAACCGGGATTAACTCAATGTCTCCAGAAAGAGGAATTAATGTCAGAGCCAAACAACTGCCGGTTGTAGAAGCTTGAAGGCTAGTTGAACATGTACAGTGAGTGGTCTGGCAATATGGCGATTGCTGACTTGAGTTTGTTTCGGTATTCCTTCGATTACGCGAATGTTGATAGTTTGAGTAGCAAAGTAGACAGCCTTACTATCAAGTGGACCGTCTTTGGCGACCTCAGTTTTAGATTTACCACCAAGAGTCACATAGATGCACAAACTTTAAAGCATACTTCACTGGTTAATAGAACTATTAGACTTGAAGTTACTGTATATGTAACAAATACCTCTATAATATGTATGAAATATAGCATCTTTTAGATACATCAGAAAACAAATTAAAAATATTTCACCATGCATTTTGTAACCTTAAAATTGAATATTTTAATGAATGTTTTTATAATGTTCTCACAAACGTTCATAACAATGAATGGGCCCTTGGTGGTTTATACAATCCTTTAAAATTGCTTTCAAACAAAGCACTTTTAAATATTTGCGAAAAGAAAAATATGAATTTGAGAATCACAATCCA
Source organism: Parazoanthus atlanticus (assembly GCA_025448195.2). Lineage (NCBI taxonomy): Eukaryota > Metazoa > Cnidaria > Anthozoa > Zoantharia > Parazoanthidae > Parazoanthus > Parazoanthus atlanticus. Next base: position 6,032 of record JAOEHT020251771.1, read on the forward strand.
TAAAAGCTTTTTTACTCACTTCTCGCTCAATTTTTTCGCCTTGAAAGCACCGAGATTTGCGTGAAGAAAGGAACTGACCTAAACTTGGTGGCAATTAGTGGAAAATGATGTTGCCATCATTTGCATGGAAAACATAATGCCACTACCCATACTCATTTGGCCCAAGTCCGCTTCGTCAAAGATTCTTCAAATACTTTATTGAATTGATAGCTTCTAGGACATTTCTCCGCATGGCAACTACTTATTTGGCAGTTATTAGGAAAAGCTGGTCCCTTTGATCGTGAGATTATTTTTTCTAGAAGTGACGTCTTTTAGTGTCAATCAGCCGCAGGTCATTTTGCTGTGGGTTGTGCTGATGGTCATAGTGCTCTTTGCTGTGATTTTGTTATGATTGACACGTTTCCGTTTTACTCTGCATCCGACTTTTTGCATCATCGATCGCCTCACCAAGCAATGAAGTTGGAACTGAATCTACAACAAATAAATATAGCAAAGATAATAAATTCATAGTAATTCGTCAGCTTACACTGAATGGTTAGAAACTCTTGAAAACTTGGGAGTATTAAATAAACTTTTCTCACACTTGAATGCTGTGACTTTTCAATTAAAGCAATAAAGCTACTTGCGACAAATAACTAGAACTTCTTTAAAACTTGCCATAACAATTTATGCTTTATATAATTATACACTATTAAATGTAACAAATTGTGCCACAGGATGCACCAATTGCAGCCTTAATCTCCAATAAGGCAGCTATGGCATTTTCATTATATAACTTCACCCTTGTGCAGCTACTTGATCTAAATGATCGCCCAGAACTACGAGAAGATCAAGTGAGAAGAAGAGTGGAAGACATTGCATGTTGATCTCGTTTCCATCTTCGCAAGCTTTGCTTCATCAAGATATTCAATAATGCACTTATAAAGTTGGATCTCTTTGTCATTATTCAGCAGGACCTCAACATATAAATCAAATTCCTAAAATCAGCGTATATTACCAGTAATATCAGCTAGATTAGTTTCACGTTTTTTGAAAAAAATATGTTTCTATTACCAGGGATGTAAATAAAGAATTTATTGTTGTATCAAATTCGTCGGTTCACATTTTGGTCAGTTCACGTGTTCCTCTGTTCACACTGTTGCCAGTTGCTTGAGAACAGGTTGACTTTTTACCTAGGGCTGGCTCGGTTCTAACAAATAATTGGGTTTCATAATTAACTAAAGTTGCAAATCTAAATGGATTGAAATAACATGCGTCTCAGTCAGTTGGTGGTTCTAATTACTGATGCAGATCTGTCAAGAGAGTTCGCAGAAGTTACGATTTTGCAGTCAGAGTTCCGATCTTCTCATTTTGCATCTCATAATTCTTTTTTTTCTGCCGTTTTTGCTGGTCGGTGTCAGAGCTTCTCGTTAAGATCATAAGTTCTTGACATTTGCACCGATTTTGCAGCATGGGTTCAGAGTTTATTTGCCTTTTTCGCTGTTTTTTCTGCTGCATGTTAGGGCCTTCTCATTTAACAACTCGTCGGTTTTTGACATTACGGCCCAAGCTTCTTATTAAACAATCGTAAATCCGTGAAATTTGCGCTGCTTTTGCTGCCATGTTTTCTTTTGGAAATTAATAATAAAAATAATAATACCGAATAGTAATGATAATGATAAATAATGATATTAATACGGTAATAATAACAATAACAATACTAACAATAATAATAGCAATAACAAATATTAGTAGTAGTAGTTGTTGTGTGATACGATCCACCGCACTTGTAACAAGTGAGTTTTGGCTCTTGGGCGTTCTTGGCCGTGCTCTCTGTTGTTTGTGTGCATGATGGTTTACTGTTTCAGCCATTGCCTTTCTCTCGAATTCTTTCGTGTGATGGTCTGATTCTTCCAAAGTTCGAGCATATGTTATGAGATCTTCAAGATTTCGCTCGTCTCTAAAGGCCTTTCTTCTTATTCGGCTGGAACGACAATGTTTTACCAGTTGGGTCTTAATTTCTTCGTCGGGCTCTTTGAAGTTACATGTGGCGCTAGGATGACGAAGGCGTGTATAAAACTTGTCGAAGGTTTCATCGTGATCTTGGCTTGCTTGCCTGAACACGTACAGCAAGTTTTTCTTTGGAGAGAAGTATTCAGACAGTTTGTCTTTGGCTTTCTGGTAGTCATCGTCCTCCCCTGTCTCAGGCAGAGTTGATAATATGTGCTGGAATTCCGGACCTGTTTTTGCAAGGTAACTTGGATGAGAGTGCGGATCGAACTTCGCGATCCCACTGAAAACGGTCATTTAATACTTGGTATCCTCGCCGCAATGTTGTGTACTGAAACTTGTACACTAATATGGATTTCTTGATTGTTTTATATCCACATACACACTCACTCTCCCACACTTATATTTATCTCCCTATCCAAAGTCATACTTCTAAAATACATTCTAAAATAAGTAGTCACGTGGCTGAATCAAATGTCTAAAAGGTTACTAATAAATTGGCAACCATCTGCATTGTCACTACACTACAGTAGTAATGATAATAATAACAACTTTAATTAAAGAGGATAAACACTTTGCAGTCAGAGACACGTGGAAAGCCAATTGTGACAATAACAATTAAAGAATAATTAAAAAAAGATACGTATCCCCTAATATTTCGGACTCACTAGCAATACAGAAGTAGCTAAATATGTATGTATATATTTTAAAAAAACAACGTTAGCACATCTTTGTTATTTGCATGTTAAATAACAAATACCTTATAAATACGAAGGACATGGGAATAGTAAAAATTTTTGTTTTAAAACAATCTTTCAGTTATCGAAAATTATTTCTAACTTCATGAGTGATGAATTTTCGCTTCTGTACCAAAACCGCATTCCACATATGAAACACCTCGAAAATATAGGTATGAGTTTAAAGCCCTAAATCGATTGTGCCAGTTCCAGTTCACTTGCAATATTTACCTGACTCGGGCGCTTGTATATTACGACGAATGTCGTTCACCTGCTGGTCTTCCTCGATGATCTTGCGCCAGTCGTCACCGTAGAGTTTAATGGCCTCTGACTCTGTTGTGATATTTTGAGAGGGTTTTAACAGGCGCCAGTTATAAGCTGTCCTTCTCCGTCGCAGGTGTTCCGCAATTTTTCTGCATCTGATCGTAAATCGTTGCCATACAGGAGCCCCAATGCGTCACTGTTCCTTTCAATAATTCGATTTATATATATGTGCACAACTGCACTATTGGAGGACCACCCTCCCAGCCTCCTCAACTGTTCCAAGCTTGAATCGTGGAATCTCCCCCCGTTCCGAATTGCTTCGGTTAGAATTAATTCTGTGGCAAACCCAACAACTAAACCAAACTCTAACAATATATCAAACCACAAACAAACCACTCGGAAAAACATTCACGAGTGGGTAAAAAAATAACTCGCAGATCGGTTGCTTCTGTTGGAGATTCTCCATGAATCAAAACCCGCCCGCTTGGTCACAGACTCGAACAATCGAGAGATTGTCTTAAGTTTCATAGGTGTTTCGTTCTGTTAAGTTAAAACAATAAAAAAAAGAACATTAAGTGGGTTTTAAAGTTGCGTGTTAACTATTAACTATACATTGTCTCTGAACGTCAAAAACAAAATTGAAGATACTCTAAAGATTATACGAAAATTTTATGATTTCAACAAAGTAACCGATATCTTGCTATAGTTGTATAGGTACAAAGTGGTTGCAGTTTCGGCAAATTTTACGGTTTAAATACAGTTAATTAAAAAGTACAATAATACTCACCAAGAGCTGGCCATCGGCACTCGACGAATCGATCTTGGCGAAGAGTGTCCAGTTCTTCGCCTCGTCCTTTATTGTGAAGTCTTTATCACAAAGTATGTTCTTTCTAGTTTTAACGAAGGCACCTCTCCTCGCAAGGTGCAGAAAGGCGAGCGATGAAGGGTCATAAGGGGATCCATCATTCATTGGTGTAAATGTGAAGGGACCGCTGTTGGCATTAAAAACATTCTTTTTAAGTTCTGCCAAAATACCATAAATAATGAGAAACAAATACGAATAGAAACAATAAACAACATAAACAGAATGAGTGAGCAGTGAAAAAAGCGATCAATATTGACCCTTATACTCCCAATAGTGCATGCCAAATGATGTTTGTAAGTTCGCATTACTTATCTCCATATATTTCCTATAAAAAGATTAGGAAAATTTTACACTTAATCTTAATTACACTTAGTCTTAATTAGTCCGTGTTTTGTCCATCTGTTGATAATGGAGAAAAAGTCTAGTGATCTGACTGGTGGGCCGTTTTTTAGCTAGAAGACATTCCGAGAAAATCTAAATTTGACTTTTTTTTTCGAAAACGAGAGTACAGATAGAGTGAGAAAAGATATAAAAGACATGCACTGGCGTACTTACTCAAAGCTGACGGAGTCAAGCTTGATTTCAAAATGCTCTGCTGGTAGTTGGATACAGTGTTCCTCAAGGAACTCTACCACACTTTTATCTTTTTGTGTGGCTAAGAAGGTTGATTATAATAATAATAATAATAAGGTTGGTTTATTAAAATATTCGTGTTGCAGCCAGCAGGCTGAATTGTATAACTATTTACAGGAGCAAAAACTCTTTTATAATAATCTATAGCTAAT
>JAOEHT020251863.1:0-10671 GCA_025448195.2 Parazoanthus atlanticus
TACCATACTGATCATTTCTTTATTGAATTAAAGTGCATCTTTCAAAGCAATTTGTTTAAAAAACAAGTTTATCTCTAACCCCCCGGAAATTTGACTGTTTTTCACCCTCCCCCCAGGAATTTTCTAGCCGTCGGACCCCCCCTCCCCCTCCCCCAGGAATTTCTGATTCCTTCCGTGGTGGGGGTGTGGATATTTTCTGGAACTACACATTTTGTGCACCCCATGCTATATTTTTAGAAGTCGACCTTCTTGAAATAGCTTTATATATATGCAAAACAGGATACCGAACATCCAAGAATAAACTGCGAGCTAACGTGGTTTATACGTGTACGGTAGGCTAACCTTCGCCTTGTCTGTTTCTTTCAATACCAAAATACTTTCTCCTGAGGTGTCGATACCAGCCCGACCAGCTCGACCAATCATCTGCTTGTACTGACTACGTCTGATTATGTTGTCTGCGACATAAGGTGCTCGTAGAATCACCCTGAGAGAAGACAATTCTTAAATGTTAAAACGTAATTAATAGTTAGAAATCAAACACTTACGAATGGCGTTATAGTTATAGACTGCACACCTAATTTAAGAAAGGATGATCTCTTATAAAAGTAAACATAAAAATAACAACTTATGGCTCAAATGAACGGTTGGTAGCTGCTTAGTTGTGTGTAGTTTCTCGGCCTTTCACTCTTTGTCAGGTTTTTCTACCACCATAGAATTTAGAATTAGGGTTTACAGTGAGAACAGTGCCCACAAGTGACATTGCGTATTTTTCTTCTTCTGCAAATTTTTAATATTCCTGGAATTCTGCTGAGTTATATCTTTATGCATTATGTTTCTTAAGCTGAACAGATTGATGGCCAGCCTTTCTTGAATTAGGTGTATGCGACCGATAAAATGATAGTTGATCAATTTTCCGAAAATATCTGACCAAGAATAACAAATTAATTGTCTGCCAATTTGTTTGGTGACTGAGTAAAACTGAGTAAAACCCAGAGCTATAACATGCATTTTACAGCATAAATGATACCAACTATTATTACTATTTAGATGGGTTGGACAGAACGATAAGACTGTAGCAAGCATATGTAGTATAAATTTCAATAGGACTACCTTTAATAATTAGAACACAAGCTAGCGTTTTCTATATGAGTACAAAATCAACGAGGCAAAGCCGAGTCAACTTTATCACTCACAGGAAAAAATAAACTTACTGTGGTCTCTTCACAAAATAACAAATATCCTTTTTTCAATCAATTTATATCAAATAATAAATACACGACAAATTTCAAATCCTTACCAATCATGCGTGGGAAAATGCATCGATGCGTATCACTGTATATCACGAATATACAACGCTGAGGGAACCAATCAAATTTATTGATTTGCAATAGACCACACGGATAAATTTACACAAAATAAATAATAGATGTAATTCATATGTTAACAGTGCAATTCTTTACTGAAAGGATAGATTTCACTCCTACAAATAAAGGTATTCTGAAATGCGAGTGTATCATCAAAGTATTTATCCGTGCACTCGAGAAAAAAAGAAAGATTTGTTTCACAAAAACAAGTAAAACGTTTTTAACACTTTATTTTTGTAACAAAGAAGACCAGGAAATTGAAGGAAATTATGACAAAAAACTAATTATTTTGTCCAAACTTGCATAAATATTGTGAACTATGAATACATGTAATGTTTTTTTAGCAATTTTGTGAGTACATCTCAAGAATGTTTTTACTGCCTTTTTAGACCATTATTGTAAAATTATTTAAATATGTAAGTCGGCATTTTGGCTTTAAGCTGTTTATTAATAAAACTATCTTAATTAGTTTATCTTTGTCTTTATCCTAATTGCACAATATTTCATTGAACACTTAAACCGAAAAGTCAGGGTGAACCAGGAGTACAAGTTGACCTCGGCCTAAAATGATAAAAGACCCTACTTGCATGAACTAAGTGAATATTACCCGTTTGGTATGTGGAAATTTAGAGTGAACCAAGTTGAATATATGTTAGCGAATTTGAGCAACCATATTGGACAAATGTCACTGGTATTCTGCAGTAAGTTTCTGAATTCCAAGTATTGACCTTCCAATAAAAAATGTCCGAGCAGTGATCTTTAGCACAAAAAAATATAGGCTACATCTTACCTCTTGGCTGGAAGGTTGACCCCAGCAGCTAGAGTTGAAGTACAGGTCAGTAAACAAAGCACACCCTCTTTGTATGCCTCCTCAATCAGTTTTCTCTCATCCATCGTCAGTCCACTGTGATGGTAGGCCATGCCATACGGGACGACACGTTTCAAGGTAGGGCACAACCCATTTGCTTGGTTCATTAGAGCACGGAGCAACTCCTGACGTTCGGAACTCTTCACCTCTTTTACTCTCCTAAATGAAGGAATAATTATTTGAAAGATAATACAAAAAGATATTTTCCATACTTCGACATCAGACACACTTTTTTTATCCCTGCCGTTTGCCAGGCAACGTCAAACCGACTATATGATTTTTCCGGGTAAAACTTGTAGTCTAGTGTGTCATTTGAAACCCTCGCTCAAATAGCACTATACGCGGGCCAAAATAAACAATATGCTCTTCAAATGTCATGTTATTGATCGATCTACTGTAAATAGCTTTTAAAATAACTTTTATGGCATGTAAGAGCATCGACACTGGTGTGATGCTCCGAAAACATTATCATTATTGTTATTATTATTATTATTATTATCATTATCATTAATACTATTAATAAGAAATCTAAGTTACTAGCTAAATATCTAAAAGCAGTCTGGTGGATTAAGATATTTTCTTTTAAAGCTCCTTGGAAAAATATTATAAAACTCTAACTTTTGAAAAGGAGAAATTCCAGTGATTCATCTGTCTGTGAAAACAGCACCTTTAAGACCAAAACTAAAGGCAATCTCCCTGGGAAAGCAAAGTATAATAATAAACTGTTTGCTATTCAAAGGCTAAAGTAAAGACTGACTTTACTGGCTGAGAAGTTGGTTAAGCTACTGAAGAAAGACTCCGGCGTACTGGTACTAAGAAAACTGCCGAGTTAGTCATGGGATATACAAATACATACCAGCTTTAGTAAACTGTAACATGTTGAGTACTAATAAATCTGAGGTGGACACAACCAGGGTCTCAATGTTCAGTGAACGAGGGCAGCACAACAGCCAAACTGACGCTATGTCTTGGGTATCTGGGGAAGCAGCCTGAAATTCTATTGTCTGAGCAAACCATTTTTCGTTCTACTTGGTAATAGTAAAAAGTAGAGACACTATATTCATTGAGGGTAACACATTTTACACGAAGTAATTTTCTATGTGGCCCTCACCACAACACCAGGACTACCCTACTCTTTTTGAGAAGTGTGTGGGTTCTTTTAAGTCCATTGAGCTAGCATTTCAAGAGACTAGACCAACGGCTTAATGTCCTGACCACAGACAGTGTGGCAAAAGAAAGCTGCACAAAGTTTAACACTCGACCAGGCCAGGGATTGAACCCGGGACCTCCTGGTTGGTACTCAGAGATCTTACTCTCACACACAATATTGATTATATTAGGACAACAATACTGGACACTGTAAACAATGAAAAACTAACCGTGACATGAAAGACACCAGCATTTCGACTAAGCTCTGGCAGTTCTTCTTGGTTGGACAGAAGACCAGACAAGAATGCTTGGGTATGACCTCCAACACCAGGGGGACAAGGTGGTCTGGATCACGCATCAACAGCATTTTATCTTTGTTCTGCAAAATAATTACACTAACTTGGTTTTAGTATTTCAATCTAGTATCAAATCACTAACACATTACACATTTTTAGATTTACATTTACCAATATACAAATACACACTCTATGCGAGGCTTATGCATTGGGGATGTGTGTGTGCAGTGCGATATAAATAATGGATAATAAACAAGCAGGTGCAAAACAAGAGCAAAAAACATAGTTCAGTAATCGATGGCATTCAGACCATTCTTGAATGCACCTACCGGGTGGGGGCAGCAATAACTGCTCAAGGAAGTTAGCTTATTCTATTGGTCTGTTGTTTTGGGGATAAAGGACTGTTGAAGGTACAGTTTGCGTTCAGATGGTATTTGAAATGATAGAGGATGACGGTGTCTAGTGAGTCTAGTTACAGGTTTTAGGTATTGGTTGAAATCGAGGGCAATAGATCCATTACCACTCACAAGTTTATTCCAAAAGATGAACTTCATGATACGAATGATATCAACAATGTAGCCGCCACAAAATCCCGCTATAAACCATGTGCTTATGCAAACGGTCATGAGGGGTTTGCGGTGGGCTTATAACTGGTATAAAAAGAACAGATAAGCACATAAGAAAGAAATCAAGACTCTAACATGTGTTAATACCAATATTTCACATGACAGAAATAAATGTAAGGCAACGAATATATGTGTTGTAGTTCAATTTGTCCTTTGGTGCAATTTGGATTTGTACCGGTTCAGGTTTTTTTTTGAACTGGTAACAGGTTTTTTTAAACCGGTTTCAAAAAACCTATCATAAGACATCTATTAGCAGCCATAAGCACCAGAATCTCCAGCCTTTCATGCAATGAACAGGAGTTCACCAAAGCCTCGCAGCAATACAACGACGCCCTAAAATCCAGCGACTTTCAGGAGAACCTCCATTATACACCGAGAACCGACCAGAGAAAACCTAAAAGAAAAAACACTTTCCGAAATCCCACGCCCTCCACAAGATTTTTAACAAAAACAGTATCAAGGTTAGCTACAGCTGCATGCCAAACATGGAACGAATTATGAAGAGGCACAACTCCAAGATTTTTAACGAAGGAGAAAACAACACACGCGCCGACGGCTGCAACTGTAAAAGGAAAGCCGAGTGCCCTTTGAAAGGCTCCTGCCAAGCGAGTGGAATTGTTTATAAAGCCACCGTAACAACAAACACAGTCACAAAGACATACATTGGAATGACCGAACACACTTTTAAAACAAGATTCAACAACCTAAATATGCAAACGAAACCGCACTTTCACACTACATCTGGGACTTGAAGGATAACAATACACAATTCCAAATTGAATGGTCTATACTCAAACGAGCAAGTGCATGCAATGGAAGTCCGTTAAGCTGTAACCTGTGCCTAACAGAAAAACTCTGCATTCTCGAAGCTAACAAATCTACAATCCTGAACAAAAGATCTGAACTAATTACAAAATGCCGTCATGAGAACAAATTTTATGCAGCCAATTACAAGCCTTCAAATTCAACAAGTCCTCCTTAAGTATTCGAACCAACAGTTTTAGTTCTTAGTCTGAAGATCGCTTAGAGCGTGAAACTGCAGTAATTTTTACGAAACTTTTAACGTTTTACACTTTTACCATTTAGCATACTTTTAACTTTTTTATCCAGCTCTACGTCCTTATGTATTGAGCACTTTTACGGATCAAGTGAACACCACGTCTATTTTATCTATCTATATATAAAACTTATCTTTAGTTTAGTATTTTTCCTCCAGTATGTTTGTAATTAGATATATCTTCTTACTTCATCTAAGTATATAATTTTGTAAAACATGGAAATTCTTTTTTTATGTATGTATGTATGTATGTATGTATGTATGTATGTATGTATGTATGTATCTAGATGTTTAATCTTCAGGTCTGTTTCATGGGAGCACAAATGCTCCCACTCCTCAGGATTCTTACAGCATAATCTTTGTGGTAGCAATGGACAGCTGCACTGCATAGCCAAGTATTGTGGAGACACGAAGTCTTTTCACAGCGCTTTTTTACTCCCAAGGCGGACCTACTGATTTAAGCCTCTTTAAACCCAAGCCATCACACAACAAATGTGGGACCTTTGACTGTGATGTTTGTAAAACGTAACTTTGTGGTAGAAATTTTGTACCGTTGAAACTCGTAACCAACGTTTACCACCGCCCATGGTGTATGGTACTTGAGCAAAGATAAAGCTTCTATGCTCATAAACGGTTTCTTGTGACTTCGAATTCTTTGTATCGTCATGCACTTTTCAAAATATTTGGCATCAAAATATGGCAGAATGATTTAACCGAACTAGCAAGACAATTACAGAAGCATGCGCATGAGGCATCGCGCCGTTCTCCCACCTCCACCCCCCAATTCTCATCCCCAATCTGTGAGATGCCATAAAATCCCGGTCCAGAAAAGATTTAGTATTGTAGCAAAACTAAAAATCTCATTCAACCTTTGAATTTAGCTGGAATTGGCTATTACCACTGTTATACTCATGATTGGTGTTTGTCCGAATGCTTTCCTCTTGACAGATAGTCCTTGCAGGGTGACCAAAGTTTTACCAGCTTTTGAGGGCCAAGCTTTAGTAAATCACACCGTTGAGGCATTTCGGGTCACAGGAAGAGATTTTTGTGAAGTAAAATGTTTCTTACACGGCTCTTGTGTGTTGTACAATCTTGGCCCGCAAGAGAGCAGCGGACATGTATGTGAGCTGAGCGACTCTGATCACATCCGGCACCCTCAAGACTTCAAGATCAGAAATGGTTTCTTGTATGCTGTTTTCGAGGTGAGCTGATCTCTGAACATACTATGATAGACTGTGATAGTTTGTAAGACTCATCATATACAGATCCATGATGGAAACAATTTAAATTGTACCTAAAGCATGAACTTGATCATGCATCAAAGTTCAACAAAAAATATATATGTAAGAAAGAAAAACGTGAAAAATTAAGTTGCTTCTTTACATAATGAATAACGCATCGATCATGCTTTTTGTATTGAGTTACATTTTTATAAAAGAAAACTAAAAAAACTCAGCCACATTGTAAAAATTTATATAAAAACAGTTGGCTGTTGAAAAACCGACAAAAGGCCCTCTCTCATTCAGCTGAGTCCTGATTGGTTGAAATTCAATTTCAATTGCCATGATTGGTTGGGAACAGAACAGTCTTATTAGCAATTACTAACTAATCTTGACAGCTACGCTTTTCTAGAGAAAGCAAAATATATAATTATGTAGATGTCCAAATCTATAGCTAATTGGAAAATCAAGAAATAATACACCGGATCGCTCGTATGGAATTTCGGCCAACAGTATAATTACTTAGTTACAAAATCATATTAGAACCAATTTAATATGACATTAGCCCCTTTATGCTTGATTAAAACGTCTTTACGTTTCCTTTTCCTGCCTTTAGCCTGCTATCACATTCATTCTAGTAAAACCAAAATATTTAAGTGCAATTATTCCTGCGTGCATGTGAGTGTGTGTATATGTGTATGTTGTGTGTGTGGGTGTGTATGTATGTCTGTGTGCGTGCGTGTGTGTTCTTTGAGCGTCTATTTTGTGTTTACATGGCCATGTCTACGAGCAAATCTCTTATAAATACATAGTAGAGCGACTGGTTGCAATTAAACGAAAGATTTAAGGAGAAACTAGTACACTCTAAAACCACATTTTGCTAAAAAAAACTGTGCAATTGTAGAAGTTAAAGAATATTTGTCTCATCTTCATAACGTCTCTTGTAGTGGCTGGAATATTACATGATTCAACCTGTGCATGTTGTGAAAGGGACATTTTATCTGCAGTAACTGACAATTACGCTTCAATGTCAGCATGTTGAAAATTGACATTTGAAACCTGCACAAAAATGTATGATATGATATTTTTGGGTACATCGGACATCATGGCCTGAACCTAGTTCAAGTTCAATTGCAGGTAAGTGTTTTGTGCGATGGGTGGAGCTCTCCTTTTGCAGAACTGTAAATGTTTGAATAAAAAGTGAATAAAGTTCAAACTCTAAGATGTCGAGGAAAAATATATTTTGCACTCGATGTGATTGAGTTTGTACGTACAAATGAAATTGATGAGAGGGCCTCAGGTCTAACTTCCGTCGTTATACTTTTATTTCGTAAATGTTGTTCAAGAGAGTGATATATTTTCTCTTTTTAGAATGCTGAGTCTTAAAAGTTTCTTAAAAGAGGCCGTCAGCGAGACAATCATGCAGAATCATGCGGAAGCCGGTATAGCAGGGGTCGCCGATTTGGCTCATATTTTGCAAGCAGCTATAATCTGGTGCTCCATTGTGTTTGTTTCAAGCCACTTTTATATTCGTTTTGACATTTTGCAATGTTTACGTGTGTTTATTTCTGAACATTTGCAAAAGCACTCCACTGAAATGCACAGCGTGATTGTCAAGGAGCTGGCTTTCATTATTATAATTTACGAATTGCAGCCATTTGCTAATCAGAGAAATCTGGGCTGCATTTCCTATATGACGAGTACTTTGTCCAATCGCAAACATTTAAACTGAAAAGAACGCATATAAAAACGATTATAACAGTTTTCACATTTACCAAACACTTAGATAGGCTGACTCAATAGCTATCATGGACGGACTTTTGAAACTGTCCTATACAATGAAATATATTATTCTTTGTGTCCTCAGAATTCGTGTTCTAGTTCCCCATGTCCTGCAAACGCCACGTGCCTTCCAAACTTCCAAAGCGACCGATACAAATGCGCTTGTCCACGTGGTTATAAAGGCGAGCAATGTGAAACAGGTATATTCGTATATTGACGACAAACCTAGCCTTTGCAAGTCATGTTAACCATATTTTTCCGTAATGACTATTGCATATTTCGTTTTTCCCCTACGTTTTTACATGCTTTTCTTTTTCAATTTCCCCCTTTTCAGTTTAGTTAAACTAAAAGACAACTTACGCTATTTAATTGATCAACTGTAAAAGCGTTCATAATTATCTTTGTTGGCAACTGTCGGAACTGTAATGGTAAGTTAGAAGGGAGCTCTATTTGTAGTGCATAACTCACCAATTCTATAAAACTTAATCTCCATATCTGATCTTTTATGTTTTTTTAATTATTAAGCACTTATTTTAGTGTAATCGTGATTGGCTCAGTTGTCAAGATCTCCAACCGACAATCGAAGGTCTCGAGCTGAATCCAAGGACTCGCCACGGGTTTAATTATTTCGGGACCCAAATTCGCCACGTCGCCCACGGACAGGGAGGTTAAGCCGTTGATCGAGCTGCTCGACGTGGTATTGAAGGACTTAAAAGAAACCAGATACTTCTTGAAAGAGTAGGGTATTAAATCCCGGCCGGTGTTGCGATCTGTCACCTTGTTCGGAAGTCATACTCGGACCGTGCGGGGGCTGCCAGAGGCGCCTATACATGCTTTCACCTCGACCTCATAGCTACATTTTGCAATTGAGCACTTGAATGCTACAAGGTTAAGGATTTACCTCTACCTCTACCTATACATTTTACATAATTTAAACATAATTTAATTTAGAAAAAATAAACATAATTGACCAACTGAGTTTCGAACCAAACTGTAGTGATAATAGTTCAACATATTAAACGATTTCTGGTCTAAAATTATTTATTCTTATCAAACTTTTTGTCACTAGAATATATTCATTTACGTTTCAGACATCGATGAATGTTTGTCAAGAACTCATGACTGTCACGTGACCTCGGCCAAGTGTAGCAACACCGTGGGTTCATTCAATTGCAGCTGTAATGTCGGATTTATTGGTGACGGCCGGAATTGCAGTATCGGTGGGTTTTGGGAGTTATAGTTGGTTGTGCGTAACTCAGCCCCTAGCAAATCTTTGAATTTTGAAGTATGTTTTGCTATTTTTATTTTGGACAGATTCAAAAGTATATTATCAGATTAAGAAGTATGTTACCGTAACTTCGATTTTTTAATGTTACGTGACAGCTGAAGCATTTTTTCTTTTTCCTCTTTTAATTGTTTTGGGCCTGCAAGGCCCCGAGTTTAGGTTTCGGCTCCGTTCTTATTATTTTAATTTCTTTAAGTTGTGAAGTAATGGTACTTGACACAGCTAATGAGTCCAGATATTTTGAAGCGCGCATAGATGTCAAATAGGAACTGAAATCACGCAAACCTCGACACTGACACTGGAATTGTCATTAACATGTTTCACGTTGTTACGTTTGCAAGAACTGCTTCATTTTGTGGCGAGTGATCGTAATGGTGGTGGTGGTAAGCGTAGATGATGATGGTCATGATGGTGAAGGTGGTAAGCGAAGATGGTGGCGATGGTGCTGATCATGATAGTGGTATAAGTGGAAATGGTGGCAGTGGTGGTTAGCGGGGATGGTGGGTAAGTGGAGATGGTGGTGGTGGTGGTGGTGGTGGTTAGCAGAGATGGTGGGTAAGTAGAGATGGTGGTGGCAGTGGTTAGCGGAGACAGTAGGGAAAGTAGGAATGATGGTGGTGATTGTTAGCGGAGACGGTGGTCGCAGTAATTAGGGTAGATAGTAGGGGAAGTAGAGATGATGGTGGTGGTGGTTAGCGGAGATGGTGGGTAAGTGGAGATGATGATGGTGGTGTTAAGCTGAGATGGTGGAGGTAAGTGGATGGTGGTGGTGGTTAGCAGAGAGAATAGGGAAAGTAGAGATGATGGTGGTGGTTGTTAGCGGAGATGGTGGGTAAGTGGAGATGGTGGTGGCAGTGGTTAACGTAGATGGTAGGGAAAGTAGAGATGATGGTGGTAGTTGTTAGCGAAGATAGTAAGTAAGTAAGTAAGTAAGTAATACCTTTATTTATACACGGTCGAACTCTCAGTTACAATAGTATATATATATATATATATATACAATTACACTAACATATCCAAGCAA
>JAOEHT020251969.1:0-10668 GCA_025448195.2 Parazoanthus atlanticus
TCTAATAAATGCACCCCCCCCCCCCCCCCCACAACATAGATTTTTTTATCGACGCCTCTTTCTGATGAACGATTTCCCGTTTTACCTGACTGAAGAATAAACCCAATGCAAAGAAAAGTGCGCAGATCATGAACGAAAGGTTTGAAAAATTAACGAAACGGAGTGATACGAGACGTATTAAACCAACGGAACGCCTCTAGTTAGAACTATTGCAAACTGTGTTTGCTAACCCTAACCCAAAAAGGTTCCTCGCTTGTCCAGCCTTTTTCTTTCAAGTTCGCAGGTTTCCTCCTGGTAATTGCAATGCTTTGGTTTTATGCATCTCTTTTAGTGCGTTCCTGATTTACCCCGACAAAACGCTCGTCTGTTTAGTGCGTTTGTTTAAACTAAAATTTGTTCGGTTTTATCACTCCATTTACCCGTAAATTTACCTGACGAAAAGTTTGTCTCAGTTTGTCTCTTAGCAAAACGGCCATTGTTACAGCAACCCGCTGGCTGCTACTCAAACTAATTAATTGTAAGAACATGTGCTGATGTATGTTGACTTATTTATGTTCGGTGTTCGCAGGCGTGGTCCCAGCAGCAAGTTTGTGCCGCCCATCTTGGGTAGAAACAGTGATGATGAAGGGGCCGATGGAAGGTTGGTTGTCTTGTAAACATGGGCTACACACTGAAGCTGAGAGTTGGTATTTAGGCGGGTAGATTTGGTGAATTGTATTAGGATTTTGTATGGGAATAAATATCGGTTTGCTGAAACTATTAAAATCTGGTGCAGATGGCACAAGAAAAAGTTCTGTACTTCAGCAAAGTTGCTGGTTCCCTAGCTGTGCCTTGCAATCACCTCTAAATCTCCCCTAACCCTGGGAACCAACAACTGATGTAAATAATATTCCCATTATAGAGTCTTAGAGAGTCGACTGAGTCTAACTGTCTAAATACTCATCTTGGGCTGCCTGTGTTGCAACGAGGGTTGGACTGGAACACAATATATTGAGCAACCTGTGTTAAACATTATATAACACTTTGATGATGATGATGATAATAATGACAACAACAACAACAACAATAATAATAATAATAATAACAACAACAACAAAATAACTAATGATGGTTTGTAGCATATACAAACTTGGTGATGTGGGCGTTTCAAGTCATCTGATTGGTTTCACTATCTGGAGATGACGGACATTGTCCACTTCCCAGGAGGTAGATAATGCTTTGAGAGATTTTGGCTATAAAATGACAGCTATCGACTTGAGTTTCTCTACAGATTTTGCTATGAACTGCAAGAAAATTTAGTTTTTGCAGATACGAAAACAGCAACATCTTTTCATTACTACAAAGCAATGATTACTTGTTTCAGAGCTGCCGTCGATGCCAACAACATGGGTATTTTTTTCAATTTTAAGGTGGCACTGAGTTTTTCAAATCCAACAAAACTCTAAATTGTTTCATCAAAGTTTGATACAGACTGGATAAATCTGTTGAAACGTACACATGCGAGGCACATGGCGAGGAGACAGGCAAATTCACCTCAAGTAAACGTTGTTCAATGGCAGAAATTGCCTATATAAAGCGTTGGTATTTCACTTGTAACTCTTGTCCAATTGGTTTTTATGTTTAAAGTTGAAAAATGGTATTTGATAATACGTTCCAAAATACATTTTGCCAGAAACGTTTTTGTTTGGGCTGTAGGTTTTGCTAGGAGACGAGTCTGGGCCTTTGCGCATGCACTCTATCACAAGTCGGACTGGGTAGGCGGAAAACGAAATTTGATAAACAAGAACATATTAGAAACCATGAAGTTCAGTTTTCACATCGGTTGGTGAGATCACCTCGTTTTATATGCTAAACAATTCTCTTCAATCACGGTGAATAGTGGCTTTTAGAATACTCACCTCGATGCTTCACATCGTGGCGAATTGAATATTCTGCCATTATTCACCTTGATTTCAGAGAATAATTGTTCAATGTTTCATATATACGAATTGACATACAATATCATATGTTACAAGATGTTATAAAATATCACAAGAATGGACAAACACCATGCGTATCTTCAATCTGGGCAATGAAAATTAGCTAAAATACCAACTTGTATGCCTTCAGACACAACCACGACTTTAATTACTGCTTCTGAAATTTGCTGCATTTACAAGCAACCGTATGGTACATGTAATGTACTGTATGGTATATACAACTGTATGTTATACTAATGTACTGTATGATTCATGGAACTATATATGCTACATGTAATGTAGTGTATGATTCACGGAACTGTATATGATACACGTAAAGCCCTGTATGGTACATACAAATGTATGCTACATGTATTGTAATGTGCTGTATGGTACATATACATGCATGGTACATGTACTGTATTATATAGTCTTATGAAATATTGACACTTCCATTGCAAATATTTTGGTTTTCCTTTTCGAAAATAGTCGTAAAGCTTCCAGATTGTAGATGGTTATTAGATTATTGACAAGTGAATGAATGAAAACAACACACTCAATTCACGGCAAGTAGCTTCGCTACCCATCAGTATTTTAACATTTCCTAGAATTCTAGTTCATGAATTATTTTAGTAATGGTTTGCCGGATCGATCTCACCTGACCCGTGCACGTGGCCAAAACCAATTACGTATAACACTTCGAAGTTTGCGTTTTAATTCGTCCACTCCAGAACAACAGTAGTGCTGTATTTTCGAAAGTTTCTACTTTCGGAAGTGTTTTCAAAATTGTCAGTTTATAGTGAAAGAGACCTGCGTTTTCCATCGTGCTGGGCGGGAGGCAAAGTACTTAATTTCAGGGGGAGGTAGCTTATTTTATGAGTGAAATTATTTTCGCGCGCGTTTATTATTGCAGTGGCTTACATATTTCCGGGAGGACTTGTTTTTGGAGCAGAAGTGTTAAGGTCTGCTTAATATTCACAGACACCATCTGTTACTTTTCAGACGATCTCAAGGACAGGGGGGTGCAATGATTGGTAGGCATGGTCCTGGGAGTGGTGAACAAGAGCCCGAGATGGATGAACGGCTGAAGAATATTGAGCCCAAGATGGTGGAACTGATAACAAACGAGGTGAGCACGACTGGCTGAGTTAAATCTCCGAATTTCAACCCAAGGTCTCGGGTTCAATCCGTGTCCCGATCAGTTGTGAGTGTCATTGGCTCAGTCAGTTAAATCTCTTGCTGCCAACCCACGGTCCCAGGTTCAATGCTCAGCCTGATCAGTTGTGAGTGTGACTGGCTTTGTCAGTCAGAACTCTGACTGCCGACCTAAGGTCCCGGATTCAACCCCCAGCCTGATCAGTTGTGAGCGTTAGATCTCTGACTGTCAACTCGGGGTCCCGGGTTCAATGCCCAGCCTGGTAGTTGTGAATATTGTTGGCTCAGTCAGTCAGATCTCTGACTGCCAACCCAAGGTTTTGCGTTCATCCCTGGCCTGACTGCTAATACAAGGTCCCGAGTTCAACCCCTGTCTTCTCTGCTGGAATTCTACTACCATACAGTACAATACATTATATGAGTTCATCCTGAAGGGCTTTTTACAACTAATTTACAGCGCGTATAAAACAATGACAATTGACATGAAATTGCAACCTAAATAACTTAAAATGTCTGATACCTACAACTAATTTAACGTAAAATTCGAACTAAGTTTTCATGTTTCCTACCTGGTTTTTTCGCCTTTGACCTTGTTTACTTTGAATGTGCGAATGTTGGGCTGCTCTTAGTGACAAGGTTAGGTGAGCTATATGACCTCAAGATATGTTAGAAGAATAAGTGTTGGCCTGAATAGGGGCATCATCAAATTATCTTTCTGCCTTGTATTCTGCATATGAATGGCTGATACTCATCCGTATTTGGGTGGGAGTGTACCGCTAAAGCCTTCTAGCCCTGACCCTATTCAGATTAGAAAAAGTAATTGTCTATACGAAAGCCATACCCTTTTCCAGACTAAACTGGCAAGATGTATACCCAAATGGGCCCGAAACCATATCCTTAAGGGCGGTGCGTATCCGTATAGTTAATTATGGGTAGTGCCTCACCGCCGGCAGTTCAGTTCGCCAATTTATTGAATTAATTAAGTGATTAGATAACTCCTAAAGGTGATTTTACACGGGAAGACAAATTTTCGCCCAACATTGCTGCATTAAAAATTTAGATCGTGTAACATGGCGCATGGTTACGATTTTTAGCGTAATTTCGTTGCGGCAATGCGTTGCAAGTTTTTGAATGGTGTTCAAAAACTCACAACAGTGTTGTCATGTTGCCCGGCAATAAAGAACTCGTTCGCTGTACCCTGTTACACTACATCTATTTTTCGCGCAACAATGTTGCGTTAAAAATCGTACCATGTAACATCACCTTTAGCAGAAACTATTGTTGAATGCTAATCAAATGGTAACATACTTACTAAAACATCTCATTGATTACACAACCTTTGCTCAACTCTGACTTGTTTGGTGATCACAAACCAGATTATGGATCATGGCCCTCCAGTTACGTGGAGTGATATCGCAGGATTGGATTTCGCCAAGAACGTCATAAAAGAGATTGTGGTGTGGCCCATGCTGAGACCGTAAGTTCTAAGGCTCTCACTTCCTAACTAGATGTGTTGAGTCCATGTGAGGCCACTCGCTTTGTAATTAAGTGTGCACTTTCATCGAGATAAAAGCTCACACGAGTCGATATTTTGTCGCCGGTACATGTTTCATTGCGCTCACGTTCCGGGAGAGTCCACACTTTAGCGCATGTGTATTAGTTCAGCGATACGCGTACAACCACTTAGAATGGAAATGCCATATAAGGCAGTCCTCAGATCGTAGACTCGGCCCGCTTCTTTCTCCCAGAACCCTTCGTCTCTACCACAGCTTATAACAAGTGGTTTGAAAACGAGATTGGTAATACTTCTGAAAACAAAACAAGATTGGTAATACTTCTTTACAAAAAACGAGATTGCTAATCCTTCTGCGAGATTGTAATCCTTCTGCATACAAAACGAGATTAGAATCTTTCTGCACACAAAATGAGATTGCTAATCCTTCTGCACACAAAACGTGATTGGTAATCTTCCTGAACACAAAAAGAAGCTGGTAATTTTTCTGCACACAAAACGAGATTGGTAACCCTTCTGCACACAAGTAGCCCATGCACTTGAGACCTACCTATACGTGTGCTTACCTACATTTTATCGACCTACATGTATTCTTATCCAAACTTAGGGGCTCTTTTTGTTCGATTTTTCTCTCAATCTTTAGACTCCAATAAAAGATTGGAACCTTCTCCCTGTAGACATGGTATCAGCAAACTCCTTTCCCGTATTTAAACTAACATTCATTTTTAATTGATGTAAACATTTTTGATTTTATAAACTTTGTAATTCATGCAAGTCTTTTAGATTTTAAGCAATGTGAGTGTTTCAGATTTCTTTTTAGTACAGTTGGTGTGATGTCGCTGATTTTACCGACTGAATAGAATGTAGAATTACCTAGATGAACATTATCCACTGTTATTCCCCATCGCAGCTGGGGTAAGAGAGAGGGCTCACTTCCAGCTCCAAGAGTGCAATATATTTATATATATGCCCGTTACCTGATCGTCTTGGGACAAACAAACGTGCAGAACTGGAGATTGTCACTGCAATTCCAACTCCCAACTTGGATGTCTGGGTTTTAGACCCTAGAAAAGACTTCAAAAAATTACGTTAAAACATCATATCTTCTTAAATATACGTGCTGAGATTTTAAAAATTATCATGAGTTTTAGGCTGCCCGTGTACTTAATAGCGGCTTATTGAACATCGATTTAAATGTAATTTATTACAGACCAAGCCATAAATTGCCAGGATTTAAGCGCGAAATAAAAGTGATAATGCTTATTATATTATGTGCCGTTTAACAACAGTTGTTCCGCCGTGCTTCTGATATTGTTTTACCCCGCTCACCCATTTTCTTTTCTAGTTTGTAAGACTTAGACTTTTTAAATCATTCAACAAGTCCCAAGTTTTACGAAACAGAACATACATGACCGCTTGGTGATACGAATTTTATCTTCTTGTGTTGAAAATCTCTCTCACTTTTTCGTTTTGCTCCGGAACTCGTGAGAGCTGATATTTTCAACACTCGAAGGTAAAAGTTGCATCTCGGCGTAGTCACGGGAGTCCTCTATATTCGTATCACAAGTCCTTTAAATTAAGAGCTACAAAATGGTTTTCCATGTGACATAGCCTGATGTTGACACGCGGGAGGCTGGGAGAACACGCGAGTAGCGTGAGGAAACCACGCGTAGCGTTTTCCCAACATCCCGCATGTTGACATCAGGCTATGTCAAACGGAAAACCGTTTTGCATTTCTTTTAGAAAATTATCAGCATTAATGTCATAAACACACGGAACTTGTCTAAAATTTAAACCTGTGTGACAATCTCATGTCATACTGACTTCTAGCCAATCAGTGCCTACTATGCAAATTTATTAAAATATTTTTGAAAACATTTGATAATACTCTGACCTCTTTTTGTTGGCGTTGTTGTTTTAGAGACATTTTCAAAGGACTCAGGGGACCCCCCAAAGGATTGCTGTTGTTCGGTCCACCAGGAACAGGCAAAACGCTAATAGGTTTGTAAATCTTGTAAAGTTTTCACACACAACGTTTTCCCGGCAAGCGCAGCAATGCAGTCATGCACAAACCCTGCATGCATGAAAGTGGGGAAAATGTGCGCTCGTGTATCATAAGCTGAGAATGGCGGGAAAAGAAGGCGCGCGTGCATCGTAACAGTTTTTCAGTGTGACTTTATTTGGGTTTTTGGTCTCACCAAGACTGTAAGTCCGTTCACCAGCCCCTCATTGAGTTCAGCATTGTTTTTATTTTTTGTTTGTTTTAAACTTGATGAAACTTTCCAAACAAGAATTTAAAAAAACTAGCCTGCAAATAGTGGGAAAATATTTGCTTGCTTTAAAACCAAAACGTTCGAGAACACTGTTACTATTGAGTGTATCATTTTATCAATTTTGAGTTCCCTTTTCGAGAACTATAATGTTTATGGATTTCTTGTCTTGTTGTTTTTAGGTAAATGTATCGCCAGCCAGTCCAAAGCTACGTTCTTTAGCATTAGCGCTTCCTCGCTGACATCAAAATGGGTGCGTATATCACCTGATTTTTGTTACAGTGCGATAGGCCAATTCGTGGATAGAGTTTACATAATATACAGTAAGATCGGCCAGCGAAGATCCGTGTCGTTCACAGACTTTATTCAAGACTGGGTTATACAAACACAGTCAAGTTTTCCATGGCAAGTGACCTTCTAAATTTTGGTTGTTTCTGTGAATAAACGCCATGTCAAGGTAGCGGAGCTCAGTGGAATCCCGAGTTCGAGATCAGTCTCCACTCGGATCTGTAGCTGAACCCACCTCGGGACAACGTTTGTACATAGCCAACTGGAGTGCCTCCTGTCAGTTTGGGACTATATAACCACTTTTCTTTCCATTTCATCATTTGAACTCTTTTTACAGCACCCGTATCTCGTTCTTGTTCCAGTTCATCTTAGCAACTATTTTACCAAGAACAGTTGCATTCATTCGTACAACACGAGAATCAAAAGTGATCCACATCTTTCCAAACGCAGCCTCCGGGCACTCTGGGCAAGAGGACATTCCGATAGTCGGGAACCGTTCTTTTTAGCTGTCTGCTGCTAAGCAGTGAAAAAAAAGCCATTCAAAAATGTTTGTTATGCCTCTGACAGAGGAAAATTGTGCCGAACACATGCAGTTAAACAAGCATTTTATTCCAGAGAATAAAAAGAACTGATTTTGTAACACTTTTTAGGCCTTTTAAGCGTTACGTTAACCAATGTATTCTAGAAAAAGCACACGGCGAGGACGCTTGAAACGAGAGATTTTGCAATTCCTTGTCATATTCTTGTTGATATGAACACACAAGCAAGTTTCGCCGCTTGGCAGGTTTGATCAACATTAATTTCATCTCATCTCATTTGTGTTAATCCTACTAGTCATCAAGTCTATACAGGTGCTAAAACATCAAGGGCGGGAGTCAAATAAATTAGAATTGAAATATAGTTCTACAATCAAATAGAGCAATATTAAGTAGATTAGACGAGAAAGGATTTGATTTGGGGTAATGTGAGTTGCTGAAGTGATTCTGTACTTGTTGCTGGCACAGTATTATAGGTGACAGTGTTCCATAATGGGATTATCCCGGGGGGAAAAGAGTACTTTTACCCATTGAAACTAGTTGAAATATGTTTAAGCTTAAATGATTGTTGCTGCTGGTTTCTTGCATCAACGTTCACTACTGTGTCGGGAACAGTTCATAAAATTATTCAATCCTTTGCTGATATAGTAAAACGTTTCACGCGTTAACCCTCCGCACCAGTAAAATGCTTTTTGAGATTGTGCTTTATTTAGTTCTCGAAGGCTCTTGAAGATGTGTTTTTGTAATTCAGGTTTTCCTTGGCTCGGTTTTCGGTTCAGTCAATAGATGTCCACTGAATTGGGACCTTTGTCGACTTTATCTCTCACATCATGTGAAGTAAACTGCAAACTGGATTCAGTTCCACCATTTCAGCATAGCTCTGTGAACACAATTATCAATTTTATCTGCCAATACGGACTAAGGCAATACTATAGCCTTAACCGAGAGCAAAAGGTTTTCAGCCGAGAATCCTTTAAAGCATGTGATAATTATGATCAACTTTTTGCATCTTCTTTAGTATCGTCGCCGTTATCATCAATATTCATAATCATTTCATCATCATTATACTCAGGACACATGTCGGTCTTTAATTCTCCCTTATCTTCCCTGACAGGTTGGTGAGGGCGAGAAAATGGTGCGAGCTCTGTTCGCCGTTGCGAGGTGCAATTTACCAGCAGTGATCTTCATCGATGAGATCGACTCTCTGCTGTCCCAGCGGACGGACGGGGAGCACGATGCATCCCGCAGGATCAAGACAGAGTTCCTGGTCCAGCTGGACGGAGCTGCCACTAACTCTGATGAGAGGGTTCTTGTTGTTGGAGCGACCAATCGGTAAGGGAAAAGAAAGTTGATAGGGTTAATGTTAGGCACATATGGCTAATGAGGGCTAGTGATAGTGAACAATCGTTAACAGATACTTGTTGTTGGAGCGACCAGTCAGTAAGAAAGGAAAGGTTGATAGGGTTAATGTTACGTACATATGGCGAATGAGGGCTAGTGATTGTGAACGATCGTTAACAGGTTCTTGTTGCTTGAGCGACCAATCCGTATGAAAGAAAAGGCTGAGAGGGGGGTTAATGCTAGGTACCTATGTACCTTGTATCAAGGAATATAACTTAAAGAAGTTGTTTCCCAGATTACTCTGGTTACATTACAATACAACACTTGGCGTAAAGTGCATAATATTATTATTACATCAGTAAATTACAGATTACTTTTGTATATTTAGCGTAGCAGTTATTTTTGTAATATTAAAAATTGACTTATCAGCCATAGACTTGAGATGAAAGCCATATAGAATGTTCGTTGATTTTTTTTTAATGAACTTACGTTTCGAAAGTAATTTACGCTCAGGCGCAATGAAACAGTCCCGATTGACAACTTCGTGATAACAGAAGGCCAGATACTTTGCGATAATCCGCTCAATAAAGTTTTTCTAAAGCGTTTCTAGATCTGTAAATGCGTGCATTTCTCATTTTCACGAAGGCACTGGGAATTGTCTTTATTTACCAGGCCCCAGGAGATCGATGAGGCAGCGCGGCGTCGCCTTGTTAAGCGTCTGTACATCCCGCTTCCCGAGGCAGATGCCAGACGCCAAATCATTCACAATCTGCTTGCACAGCAGAGTTACCAGTTATCAGACGATCAGCTGGAGGAGATAGTCCGTCGATCTGATGGTAATTGTACATTCTCTTCATATGTGCTTAGCGTGTCTGACTTGTAACCCTTAGGTGGAGGAGATAGTCCGTCAATCTGATGGTAATTATACATTCTCTTCATATGTGCTTAGCGTGTCTGACTTGTAACCCTTAG
The DNA here is from genome assembly GCA_025448195.2 of Parazoanthus atlanticus. Taxonomy (NCBI): domain Eukaryota; kingdom Metazoa; phylum Cnidaria; class Anthozoa; order Zoantharia; family Parazoanthidae; genus Parazoanthus; species Parazoanthus atlanticus. Next base: position 10,034 of record JAOEHT020251969.1, read on the forward strand.
GTGGAGGAGATAGTCCGTCGATCTGATGGTAATTATACATCCTCTTCAGATAAGCTTAGCGTGTCTGACTTGTAACCCTTAGGTGGAGGAGATAGTCCGTCGATCTGATGGTAATTATACATTCTCTTCATCTGTGCGTAGCTATAGCATCTCTGACTCGCAACCCTCGTAAGCTTGAACACCACTGAGCCCGAACACTTTATTGAGAAAGACACTTTACTTGACTTGTTCCAGTCGACTCAGCTGTATCAATGAGAACCAGTTTTCCGTCCAGGGGAAGTCACACACTCTCATCGGCTTAACGATACGGAAACCGGAGATAAGCGCCGGCCTTATGAGCAACTTGGCTAGGGAAAGGATTTGTGTTTCATTAGCAATATATTTGCTACTCCAGAAACTGGAGGAGGACTGGGTCCGTCTACCCAAACCACGCCAGAAGGCAATACTTTGACAAGTGTATTTATTTATTGATAGCCCTTTACATGATATGACGAAGGCAGAGGCTTATTTGGCTTACATAAGTAGAGGAGACTAGGACTAAGTTTTACACAATCCTTCACTAAACAGGTTTAAAAAATATTTTCCAGCACAGCAACACTTTCGGCTCAAAATTTGTAGCAAACAATTCTTAAAAA
>JAOEHT020252072.1:0-10668 GCA_025448195.2 Parazoanthus atlanticus
CCCCCCCCCCGATTGAGCCAAACGTATTGTTCATGCACAATAACGTACATTTAAACCTTTACATGTACATGTACATGTACCTTATCTATCTCACACTGGACAATTGACTCTACACATGGATGTTTCGAAACTTCTCTAATCACTCCTCCGTCACCTCCACCGATTATTAGAACCTAGAATCAAACAGATTTGACAAACTCATTACATGTCCTATGTTCATAAGAGTTCTTGTGGATGTATAATCAGGGGGAGCTACAATGTCATTATAAACAGGGGGAAAATTATTACCAGAACTGTAAAAAAACATTTTGAAATAGTTCAAGCTACAATACCCTCTCACTAAGTACTTAGTACTTAGTGAGAGGGTATTGTAACTTGAACTATATATAATTAATATCGGTATACATGTATATATATAATGGCAACTATACATTTTGATTTAAATAAACTTTGTTATACTGAGGTCTTTAGATCTTATAAAATTTGAATACATGTATGTATTGTTAGTAACAGCTATAGCTAGGAATCAGATTAGTTCTAAGAATACGTGTACATTGTAGTTGAGTCAAATTACACTATATATTTGAAACATATTCAGTCAGGGTTGGAAATGTACAAGTAGTATTAAAACGAAAACATTAAAAGTGCATTAAGTTGTAGTACCTTCTTTGGATCAGGATGTGAATTTAGTGGGAGGAATGAAATCATTTCCTGGTAAGAGAATTCATCCCTGTCGGTGCATTGTATCACTCCATCTAATACAAGTACATTTCCATATGTCTTACTACAAGAAAATATAGTCATAATTTTATTTACTTGTTAAATTCAAAACAAAGTCAAAAGTGTAATCCATTTCAACACGGTATGACTGCACAGTGATTTTTAAAAATTACATGATTGACAAGTTGAAACAAAATCACCACTTGAGGCCCATCCCCAGTTACATGTAGCCAGGGTTTGAATGTGACCCAGGGCATGGCTGGCTACGTTTTTACTTACTTCTGCAGCATTAATTTTTTTCCCAAGAAAATGGTCAAAAGTCTGAGGTGCGGCTTATACATGGGTGTGGCCTATCTACAAGTACAGTATTTAGGGTGTTATGATTTTAAGTACAATTATGTATAAATATTCAAGCTGTTCCAGGGGCAGACCCAGGGGGAGGGGGAGGTTGTAGTACAATGTAGCTAGCATGACTACCTCTTTTAGAAGCTGTACATCATATTTTGATTATCTCACATAGTCAAGAAAATGGTAACTAGAGGCTAGCAAAGGCCCAACATAACCCAGGGCTCCCCTCCTACATCTAATACTGACAGCATTGTCTTCACCAGTATTTACTGGTACTGTAACTGTACTGTCTTGCTCCATTTACTTGCCTTTTAAACACTAAAATATCTTGGAACTTTGATCTTCCCTCATAAAGAACTTCTTCAACTTCCAGGGTCATGGCCTGTCCTGGCCACTGTTGGTTGACTTCAGAGAACCACCCATCTCGCAGCTGATTCATTATGTTTAATATATGGACTCAAAGTAGGTTTGCACTGAAGGTGAAACATTCACATGTAACTAATGTTAGAAACATGGTTTGCATAAATTATGCATAATATTACATGCATGTATATAGTTTTATTACATTATTTCCAATATTTATTTAATTAATCACCACATCAATTTCTATTTTTGAGAAACAATTTATTATTTTGCTCCTGAAATCTTGTCATCTGAATGAACGAATGAGTGAATTCATGAATGAATGAATGAGCGAGTAAATCATTGAATGGAAGTGAATGATTGTCTGCATGGTATAAATGCTTTTAGTGCAAACCAAACCAGTGAATAGAGTTTCTCGAATGCTGTGATTGGCTACTCAAACTCAGGTTATTCAGTGCTAATCACATCTGGCCTGCATGACATGAGATGAATGGCATGTTTTAGATACTGAAATTATTGCAGCAATGAGTGACTGGCTGTTTAAAACTGAAAAAAAAAGTTTTGTCAGTCTGTTTTTAACAGAACTGTTTTCTTTTCAAAACAGAATTTTCCATATTCTGTTCACTGTTTTGTCATTTGCAACTTGGTGAGTATCTGCCACTTAAGTCACTCCCAGGGATAATAAATTATTGTTAAATATTCAAACTAAAACAATTTCACTAAATAAAAAATTATTATATTTTAATATTTAAACATGCATACACCATTCTAAACTAAGACTAAAAATTTTTATAGTTACATGATTGTATCACTACTGCTCCCCCACCTGTACAATCATGTAGTTATATGTGAAACACTACAAAATAAACATCAAAATATAAACGCTTCATCTATGGATTGGCTCACTCACTCACTCACTCACTCAGACTTTACATGTACATGTATATCTTGATAAATGCCACAATGTAACATGCAACACTAAATATTCATACAGGAATTGCAATGTTACCATGTACATGTACCAGCATCTGATGGATGCATGTTGTCTTACATTTCATAACAATGAGCTAGCTTAGCTAGCTTGTATGTCTCTAACAAAGAATTTAACAGATGTTCTTGTAGCAATTATAGTGAGGGGCTTTTGGCAAGATTTGGACCTGCAATTCTCACACACACGGTTTGAATAACATCCCGTATGACTGCAGATAAGTTGAAGCTACTTTAGGCCGACTGGAGTCATGGTTGACATTAATCTAATTGTATGCAACTGCGAAGGACCGGGACAAGTATCTGGAATTGCTTAACTACGGAACTTCAAAATAAATGATCCAAGAATATTTTTAAAAAGCAGCTTCAAATTCGACTTTTGAATATGCTGCAAATCACAAACGAATATGTTAGTGTACCATAAATAATCACGAAAATGCCCTCCTTTTCATAGTTAAAATACTTATACCATATTTTTTCCTCTCTTCCGTTTTTCTCTTTTCGTTTCTTTTTCTCCCATAAATTTATAATTTTGTATTCATAAATATATGTATATTTTACTGTAACTTTACCTTATTCCACTTGTTCTACTTTACCTTATGAGCAGTGCAATTAAATAAAAAGTAATATAGATTTATATATAAGCTACCCGCCTCGATTAGCAATTATGCTATACTGCGGGCATGCTTCTGTGCAAAATATAATTTGTAATGCATATTTGAAATAAACTTTGAAACTTGAAACTATTCCATTACCTTTAGAAAATAACTATATCAACTAATCTTCAACGGACCGTTAATGTGTACGGATATCAGTGATTTGGGTGCGGTAGTGGTCTTTTTGCTTTTGGTTCACGTGGTTTAAACGAGCTTTGCATTAACTCTTTTCACCCTCCTCCATTCCTGTTTTTCAGTTTCGTTTTTTCTTGTCTTTTTATATTGATTTTATGCGACTAAGTTAGAATAAAAGAACCGTTACATCTCACAAATGTTGTTCTAGAGAGCCCCATTTTATATAATTGAAGTCGTGATTAAAATAGCTGTTTAATACGCCAATGGGGACAGATAAATAACAGGAGGTGGAAAGTTACCGCCGGATTATTTTGAAAGCGAGCCTATCGCAATCATTTGGTACGTCAAGCATCCACGTTCACTAATACCGTTACAAGAAAAGCAAAACAAATCGTACCTTCTTCACCGACTTTTAGCTTGTCAGGTTCTCCTAGAAACTCTGCCAAACCCTGCAAGATAATAATGGCAAACACAATTTAGTATTACATTACGTTTCACTTCGTTGTAGTAACCAACATCACCCTTTTGCAGTAATATGAAATTACCACTCAAAATAAATCATTCTGAACAAGTTTCCGATAGGAAAGAGTATAATTGTATGTCCATTTGTAATGAGTTTTATAGTCCTTTTGGGCCGCTATCTTGTGATAGACAAACATCAGTTCTAAATATCTCCGAGAAATGAGTATCAGCCCAGGATGTGAGTAACGAGCTTGTTTTGCTTTTAAATGGTAGGTCTAAGAAGCTGTTAAACGGGTCAGTACTGTGTAAGACATTCTTCTCCAGTGGAAGGGAAAGAGATAAGTTTGTTCTTATTTCTCAGAAACTGACTAGATTAGTAATACTTCAAACAATACCAGTATTAGCTGACCTTCATTGACACGCACTTACAGCCTGTGTTTTTAAGAGTCGTTCAGTTAGTTTATATAGCTGCTTTAAATTATGTTGGTATGTCGCATTTCATTTTTTAAAAAGGCATTCCTTTTACCCAGCGTTTTTCTTGGAAGAAGTAAACTCACTACTTGTAACAGACTATGCAATTGAACTTACTCGAATCAATTTTGCGATGGAGGGTACATCATTTCTTGTTGCTTGTCGAATAGAAAAGAATGAGTCGCTTTTCAAACAAGAACTCATCGTGAAGCGTAGTTTTTCTTCAGTCTTGCCTTCGCACTGGCAGTATTGCTCAAAGATAATGCTAATTTTGTATTTCAGCGACGCAGTACCATTTGGTAAGACTTTGGCAGCCAGAACAATAGTAGAACAATAGCCAGGATTGCAACCCTATCTCAGCAAACCTTTGAAATGTTCAGCTGCATGTCCAACTCCAAGTTGCAGCGCCATCTGTTTATTCCATTCCGGAAAACCTTGGCAGAACGATGTCTTATCTTCAATACTATTACAAAGAGTTGCAGACAAACTCCATAAAACATAATTCATTAATTTTTTTATTTTTTTAAAAAAAAAAATAATTTAGTTTTCAAGTATACATAGACTTTTAACCATATTGGTATATCACTAACAGCAAAGTATTCGTCTAAACGAATTTTTCAAGTCTGATTAACTTAATTTGTTCGGAACTGAGAATGCAACATCTCCACGAACTATATAGTTTATTCGTTTTAGACGTGGGTTTATTGTCAAGTTCAACGACTTCATTAAATTCGACTGAATTAAGTTCGACGTTATATAGCACGGCGTTTGAAACGGGCCTTATACTCACAAAACTGAGGAACCAACATTTTTAAACTGCAACCAAGTACAGCTCATTATCTACGCTAGTACTAGTTCAGGTTGTGTCATTCTCGGCTCACACTTACAAATTTGACTCTTCTATAGCTTGAGTACAGAAAATTTAAAATAACAAGATGTGTTTGGCGGGCCTATAATCTATTTCCTAAAAACATTACCCGCCGACTTCAGGTACACTGAAGCATTGTCATCAAAACATGCGTTTAAAGCAGGAGACAATAACTCTAGAATGTTTTGATAAATTATCAGTTGGGCAAAATGTCTTTGCCGTTGGAAGCAGCACCCGGAACTGTCAGGCCACAGTAGGTTGTCCCACGGTTGATCAGTCTTCGTCGCGTCACCTGCTTCGCACTTTATCGCCTTTTGTAAAACAAAAGGATAAGTAAACATCAGGTGTTAACGACGTGTCGACCATTACAAACAAATTTTCAGGTTACAGCAGGTACAGTAGTCTTGTTGAAAAGCTAGGGTCTGTTTCGCCCTGTTGCTCGGTTGTCGGTTTCCTGTGCAAGCTTATGGGTTCAGAGATACCACCTATAAGGCTATTCAGTTTTTGAGTTGAAAAAGCAGGTAGTGTTGGACTTTTTGTTTGATACTTTTTTAAATAGTAATTAGTACCACTGCAGGTATGATGAAATGAAAACCAAAATTTACCTTTTATCTCTAACATCAGTCTAAAAGTGTTTGTCAATTGGCGCTTTCTATTTGTCGGGCTTACGTAGAACGCGACAACTATCGGAATTGGTTCCTGCCAGATTGGGCCTACTTATGGATTGGAGCGGCTCGGCAGTTCTGCCGTTCCGGCGGGAAGGAGTGCGAGAATTTGGGGGCTGTCATGGCAGCAATAAAATAGACGCTCGTGTCTTGATCTTTCCATAGACAATGACCAGAACCAATTCTCTCGGGCGGACCGGACCCGACAAATGAAAAGCGCCGTCTGTTATTCAAACCGAAGTTGTAAATATGTGGGAAGATACCTATTCACTTAACGTAAAATAAACACAGAGGTGAAATATTTCTTGGGAGGAGTTACTGGTCTTGATTAAGACTTATAAGTGATTCCACTTTCTCAATTTCACCTGCCAAACCCCTGCCAAATAATTTTAAGAACTTTAATAAAATAATTAAAAATCTTCTTGTAACATCCAGAAATGTAGCAACGTTAGTTTCCTGTTATTCTCATATGCTGATACTTTTGGTTATTTTTTTCATGTAATTCAAGTATACTTCACTAAGACAAGAACACCGTATGAATGCAGTGCTGCCATGAACGCTCTACTAGTGACATTTGTGATCATGACAACAGTGGCCAGAGGTCGCTATGGTAAGTCCAGTCTCAAGCTTAACATTTGGCCAAACGGACTCGCAATTTGAATTGTACAGAAAGCAACAACTTTTTTTCTGCAAAAAGTAAATAGTAAACAGCAACTGTGTGCTGTCTGTATGTGGTTTCGACCCATTGAATCCTAGACCAATTGTACAACATTTTAGGCAGAGCCACCCAATAAGCCGGTGCAAAGTCAATACAAAATTTTGGCCTTTGAACTGAAGGTCAAACTTACTAAGGCTTAGTATGGCCAAACAAACTCGAAAGGTCGCCAGTTTGTTTGTAAGTTAAAGCATATAAGCGAAACTTACACCAACTTGCGTCCAAGTTTGAGCTCGTTCAAAATCGATGCAAGTCCACCACTTCAAGTTAGCGAAAGGGAATGCAAACCGGCAAAAACAAGTGCAAGTTTAGTTTAGTTTATTGCCTTTTCCACTCCAAGGTGGATAGAGAACCTTGATAGGCCTCTCAACCCGACTGACGAAGGTTCAACGTTCTCATCCGAGAGGAAGTGAAGGTCGTAGAACTGACTGCATGTGTCAAAGCAAAGTATTTTATAACTTTGAGTGTTGTCTAACGACTGGGCCAAACTATATGCGGTAAGTTACAAACTTGCGAGGATCTGTTTATGTTTGACATAACGTTTAACGTCTAATGTTAGACTCCTGTCCGACATACGGTTTCTGAGCAACCAGTTCCATTAGTCTCGCGCCAGTCTCAGCTTAACCAGCGGGTCAGCTTTTGGAGGATTGACCAACCAGCTACAACAGCTGGTTAGGACCCTAGTGTATACTCTAGCGATCGTAGGTTCCCCAACCCGATGCAGCGGGTTGAGCCTCAATCCACCCGCTATAGCTGGTTAGTTGAGATCGTATGTTCCTCAATCCGTTGTAGCGGGTTAAGCCTTACCTCGTTAAGGTCGTAGGTTTCCCAACCCGTTATAACCGGATTGAGTACTATTTTTATAAAAAAAAAGCTTTGGTTAACTCAAAGACAAGAATTTTTTTTTACACTCAAAGAGCAACTAAACAGTTGTCAATACGCTCCGAGATTTTTGTCAGAGATCGCCTAATTTTGAAGAACTGAAAAAGAAGAAGCTGACGGAAAATCTGTTTTCAGCCCAACGCCAGGAAGAAAAACGTGGCATACTAGTTGATTTAATTAAGTACATGAACCCCTTACATAACAAATCACTTAACGGCTGACCCCTTGGGAAACAGTGAGTTTTGTACGCCCTCGTGTCTGCATGTTGAGAATCTCGGGCGAACAAAACTCACTGTTTCCCTTGGGACCAGTCATTAAGTGTTTAATGTTGTAAGTTGCATTACTATTATTAGGGACTTTAAGAAGCTAGTACGGCTACGGCTACGAAGAATACACAAAACAAAAGGCTTAATTAACGAAGACAATTCACTGCACGTGAAAATGCACCAAACTGACCAGCTGTCCACCGTAGAGTCCGAAGTTACAATGTGAAAACCATTGTTTTGGGGTTTCTGGAGAACATAAACGTGAAAACACAAATTGTTCCGTTATTAGTTCTGTTTTACAACCAGGGTCTGCAGTTCGGTCGATTCACACTCTTTCGTAAAAAAAGGAATAAGAAAGAATAGGTAGCAAACGAAAGAAAAGAGAAAAACAGAAAGCTGGTTTCAGTAAATGTTGTTTGAGACGTAGCCGTACTAGCTTCTTAAAGTCCCTAATATTTGATACGAGAGACAACCTTCTGTGTTTACAGCACTTGAAGATTTGGGTTGCTGGGCGGAAAATGTGGACAGTCACAGCTCATCCAAAGCCATGAATATCCTTATGATCAACTCCACTGATCAAATGTCCTTTGCCGCTTACTCCCGAAGTGAGATATTAGTCAGATGTACACAAAAGGCTCGTCACCAGGGCTACTCTGTGTTTGGGATCTACAACCACACCAGCTGTGTTGGCGGCGCACACGCAAAGATGACTTATACCAAGTACGGGCGCTCCTCGCGATGCCGCAGTGGAACCGGGGGACCGGAAGAGAACAGCGTGTACAGCCTTGAAGGTAACTGGTAATTTTTAGCATTAGTTTAGCAAATATACTTTATGTTTTTAATATCACATAGTCCTAATTTCTTGTATTTTTGTCCCTTTTTTAGTGTTATTGATAACAGTTTCATTGGTAAACTGATAGTTATCAGGCTACTGAAATAAAAGTGTATTGTACTGTAACTCGGACTATTGGATCTCCCCTTTAATAATCCAACTGATAACATGTAGTACGCACTCGTAATTTGGACCAAGGCTACAGGGACCGCGGAGCTACTTTGAAAGTTTGGAGGGGGAGGGGGGGCTGACTAGTGACTCAAAGTGCATGCCCCCCCAGCCCCTCTCCCTCCGCGGGCCCTGGGCTAAGCAAATATACTTGATATAAGCTTTATACCACAAGCTAAAAAAATCCTGCAATCTGATTGGTTGAGAACAGCAATATTTTAATGTAATTAAAATACTTAAACAGGTAGGTATTGTAGTTCCTATGGAAACTGACGCCTTTGCCTTTTTACAAGTCTTACATGTTAAATGGTCACATATTTGGCTTTCCTGTGTGTTCCCTTTTGAAACACATGTATTGTTACAATTCTACACGGTTTTAGGCGAATTTCAGAAAATAAACCTCAATTGTTCCCCTGGTAGAATGCCCCGGATCACCCTAAGAGGATAGCGTGGCAGCCATCACCACTCCCATTTATAAAGTTGGACCAAGACCCCTTTCTTGGGAGCAAACCAGATACGAGTTATCATATTTTTCGAATAAGCGCCCGGGGCGCTTTTCCCCCTTTTTGGGCTCTTGGGGACGTCTATTTGGGAGGACGTTCATTTCAATGGGGGCATTTATTGAATGAGTGTTTTTTCAATAGCTGTAAGAACTGAATTCGTGCAAGTGTTATGTAGAAATTCACTTGATTTTTTTGTCGCTAAAATGTAGCAATAGATCATTGTTTTAAAATACCAATTGTCATCGAGCAAGTCTCAAATTAAGCGCTGATAAAATGGGAACTTAACAAGCTAACAATATTCGACGTTCAAGAACAGAGAACTAAAAAAACAGCCCAGTCCATGATGAAACTAATTAAGTTTAGTCCCTCTCAAACAAACGACCCCTCGGCTCGCTCGCCCAGGCGTTAATTCTTTTGGATTTTTGGGTGGCGTTTATTTGAGAGGGGCGTTTATTCGAGAAAATACTGATGGTATCTGCACTATTAGTCCAGTCAATCTACGAATACTAGGGGGTCCAGTTCAAAATAATTGCAGCAACATTTATTTCACCGTTATAAGACCTAACGTGGTATTCCATGGTTGAATTGGGTATAGCGTGGTTAAGCCAAGCTGAACTGGGTATACTGATGACATAGAAAGACAGGGTACAACGTGGTTGAACTTGGGATAACATTGTTCAGCGATCACGGGGCTGCAATGGATATAAGGAATTGATCTGGGTAGAATGCGGTTGACTGGTATAACATAGTTAACGGACTGAAACGAGTATACATGGTTAATCAAAACTAAACTCGGTTTGACGCGATTGAACTCGGTATAACATGGTTAACTGGAATGAAATGGATATAACGGAGTTGCTGTGACTGTACAGGGTACATTGTATAACGTTGTTTAACGGTAACTGAACTGGCTATAACGTGATCGGCGAAACTAAACTGGGTACAACGTAGTGTAATGGAACGAATTTGAATCTCATTCCGAACCTTAGTGAACGTGCAGAACTAATGAAGTTTCTATTAATATTTTCGATGTTTGATTTTCAACAATTGATACGGCAGTATTATACAAATAAACCTCAACCAGTACCAAAAGGTCACTCGAAATGATTGAATTAGCAACAGGAAATGGCTCTAGGTCTTGACCTGAATTTTGCTAAATAAACTCTTGATGAAAACCTTTCTCTTCACGTTAATTTAATAGCTGATTGTACTAATATTTTGATCAGTTGTCAGAGCAACAAATAGAACCTATTGTGAGAGATAATTTCCAAAAACAGACTCAGCTCATGTCAGGATTGAAGTAAACAAGGTTGTGTGCCGGGGGCGGTCCTCAGTTATAGTGTCCCTATCGGAATTACGTAACTAGAATTCGAAAGCATAAGTCACTAGTCCTCTTCAACTGGGTTTCGGTTAAAGTTCAGTTTTTACCAACAGAAAGCGCGGGAGTACAACTCTGTTCTCGCGCGCATTTAGCACAATTGATTTAGTTTTGATCACAGGCAGCCCAAGCTGTAAGTTTGTTGTTGGGGTTTTGGGTTATGATTTATAGACTCTATTTTTGTCATGTTTGCGCGGTCGCAAAGCTGAAAAACGACCGTTGATCCCTACCTTCGCCCATGAACGGTGA
>JAOEHT020252168.1:0-10667 GCA_025448195.2 Parazoanthus atlanticus
GGTGTAGTTCTCTTCCTGGAGTTGGCCTTGTGCCTCAAAACGTGTTTCCTGGAGAGCTGCAATCTCAATGCCAACCAACTGCAGTTCCCTTGCGATCATCGCAGTCCTACGTTCCGGTCGGTTGCCTCTATCTAGCATAGTTACCCCTAAAAAACATCAGACATCATTACCCCTAAAAAACATCAGACTTTCTAAACACTCCGCTCTTGCCAAAGCAAAGCTCTAAAAATAACTGATTCGCCAATTTCAAGCCCCAAAAAAATATGACGAGCATCCCTGGCTCGACCTCCTACTATAGCGAGTACCACTCCCGGGGGCTGATGCAGTTTGTTCTTGGCCAAAGTGGGCCAGTGTGAGGTCGAAATTTTCCTAGAACTGCTAAACAGGATCCAGTGAACAACAAAAAGAAGGTTGTTTTTCGCCAGGGTTTGAGCGTCAGGGATTTTTCCACCATTCAAATAGAAGCTTTCGATACGCCGAACAGCGAACAACATTGATTAGCTGGGAAAACATATCGATCGTACAGTAATGGCGATAAACTCATAAAACAACATTGTGTTCCTCTTGATAAAACACTAAATCGTGTATCCTCCTGATGAATAGTTCCGCAAGCAAATACAGCTGCTTTTGGCATACTATATGAAAAAGAAAAGGATTTACACACTAGTTTTCCATTACAAAACCACGTCTGACAGAAGTGGGCTTTAAGTATTGTTGTAATAGACAAAGGCCTTGCTATTAGTGCTTTGTTTAAATTCATTTCGACATGATGTTTGAACTCCGCGCCTATTATTTGAAAATTGTCCTTAGCCAATCACAAGGATTGTGGGTTAATTGTCCAACTCCTCCCTTTTTTACAACGTCACAAATCTCCCGCAAGATCAGCGCGATCGCAGGGGTGGTCGCGGGATTTCTATGGAAACATGCAAACATTGCAGTGTAAATCGCGCAAGTGATGCAGTGTTCGATCGCGACTGAAAATAATAAAATATCGAGTTTTCTACTGAAAAAAAGTTGTTTCTATGTTACACTCTTGTTTGTCAACATCTCATGCGCGGGAGGAGTATATTTTTGTCCTGTCCTGTTCTTGAATCAAACAGACGTGTACTGTGATCATGTGAATGAAAAAGCGGAGTATCGAACAAATTTATAGACCATGAGACATCGGACTAAAAGATGTTGTAATAAATAGTTTTGGCCAAGCGTTGAAACTTCTTTCAATTCCGTTAAATTTTCAAATTTGTTGCCAGTAATTCTCGACAGAGCTGGCAAGCAGTTAGTAATTTGTAGGCAGGCATCAAATCATATCCCGTATAATGTGCCTTACAGGCAAGCGGCACTATCGCTTGTGTCTTGAGATTTCATCAAAGCACGAGCGCCAATGTGACCACAACCATATTTATAAAACAGCGAACGATTTTTGGGAATAATGAACTTGCCGGTGCGATGCAGTTTTCTGTTAATACCATATTTAATGTTAGCCCTGTCACCCGATTGAATCTCTCTTAATATAAAGAACAACCGGATGCATGGATAATGTGCTTGTGCTGGTGCTTGCGTTCGTCGATTTTAAGAACACATGTCAACAGACACATATGTAGCATTTGTTATATGCCAAGTGTGCCAAGGAGCTGTCTAATGTACCGGCCAAACCGAAACTTATAATCCTCTCGGGCATTCGTGACTGTCCAACCACCCCCCTCCCTCCCCCCAACTCGAAAAGGCAGTTTAAATAACCCATACTAGCCCATCCATTTTGAATACTCCGTCTATTACCTACGATTTTCAATTTTCCTGCAGTCCCTCAATTCGCGTCCAAACCACTCCAAAACCCTCCATAAACACAAGACGTGACAACTACACAAGAAACCTGAGGTAAATGGTGAATTTTACTATTTTTCATAACATTATAGGGGAAAATTCAAATTTCCCATACATTTGCTTAAAATCGCGATATGATACATATTATTTGGTAGCTTGGGCCTGTGACCCAACCGACGATAAATCGCTCAAAATGGCTCAAAATGGCACCAAACTACACAGAACGTACAAGTACACGATAAACAAGAGGTAAGTCAACTTTATTTCATCATTCATAGCAATATCTTACTATTTCGAGAAATCGAATGTATTCCCATACGAAGTCTTATAAATCGCTCGATCCCGTAGTTCCCATATAAGATCTTATAAATGGTGCAACCCGATCCCAATATACAAACTGTAAGCTTGGGCTTCCAAACATGGAATGGGTTAAATAACAGCTGGCACATCTAATATCATTAATATTAGAATTCTGTTATCAATTTGATAACAGGCATGCTGTTTGTTTACTAGAGAAATGACGATAAGAATTTTGATTTTGGTAAATTGTGCAAATTCGGTTACACGTTCAAAAATGGCTCTGATCACCTTTCGTATTTACTATTTCAAAGTATTTATGACTTAATTTTTAACACTTGTGCAGAAAAATAGCAGCATTTTTAAAATGGGACGGCGGTGGCTTATTGTTTAGAACATCAGCTGCCGGGAAGGCCCCAGTTAGGAAAGAAAATACGGCACAAAAAGGCTTTGCGGAGTTGGGTTGTAACTACTTCCAGGTTGAGGGTTGTCGTTTGTTATCATTTTTACTGTGCCGTCACCGTCCGCCCCGAGGAACTGTTTGTTGGAGTTAGTCTCTTCATCTGCTCTGAGAAGGAAACTTTAGTATCTTCCATTTCTTGATGGCAAAAACTGGCCAGTTTTATCTTGCACATGTTGTGGGTCCTGAAAGAGATGTGCCAAGTTATATAATTAGCTTTGTTTGGGCTTCTTGGCGAAACTAATATATTTGAGTGGGGAGACCTAGACCCGGCCATGATTTTCAAAATGGTTGTATATAGAAGCTGAACATTTGGCGAGCAAACAGCTTTGGCTTAGCCAATGAATTTCCATAACAAAAATCAAGTTTTAGTTAGGAACTGTTGCTATGGCAACAGCAATTGGACAATATATCCACCACCTTGGTTGCCATTTGTATTTTTTCGAAAATATTAATTATTTTCAAAAAATTGAAATAAATTTTCTTGAAATCAATAAAAAAAACTATGTTTAACGACTCAAATTGGAAAATAATTAAGAAAAATATGGAAAATATAAAAAAGAAAAGATTTTGTAAAAAGTTTCCGTTTTTTTTTATTCAAACATTAATTTGCGTAGTTCATTTTGTATAAGTGATGACGCTATCCACCTAATGTCAAAATGATGTATCCTTAACTGGATTACAGATATTGCAAGTTTTATTGTGATTGCTTCATATTTTTGGTCGGAAAAACCTTTAGGGAGGTTCAAATAACTCCCCATAAGCCTTTAACCTGTCTCACAAAATGATTGCTTCTGACAAAAAACTAAAGTAATTTGAAATAATTGAGTCTCAAGTAATTGTTTTAAAACAACGTAGAGAAACACTCGACTTGATGTTGCGTGGAGGTCAATCCACAACTTTGGGACACAGACAGAAAAGGCGCGAACAGCCTGGACTTGGTCTTGGACATTTCAAGATACAAGCTGTTGCAGATCTAAGACAGGAGTGTTCGGGTTTTCGTTTCTTTAGAAGTTCCGAGAGATTTTGAGGGCTGTTGCCATTCAAACATTTGGAAATAAGTGTTAGGATCTTAAAGAAGCTTAGATGTGCAAAAGAAAAAAAATCGTGTGACATCAAAGTTTTGCGGCAGCATCAGATTTTTGCGACATCAAAATTTCGCGTGTTTCCTCTCATCGCGAAAAGCGAAAACTAAAGTGTTTCATCGTGTTAAAACTAGTTTTAGCAGCTAAAACGAAGGATAAATGTCTTACCGTAAGAGTGACCTGACCATCCTCCACAACTAATACTTGCGTGTTGTCAGGACTTGAAAACGTCCAGTACATAGCGCCTGACGTTATCACCTCGGTAGCTAACCACTCACCTAAGATACAAAATTACAAGGTACGTTGGATAAAGCCCGACAGCAAGTACATTTATTACAATATAGGAGGGCGGATTTGGGGAAGGTTGGGGGATTAATCTGATCATGACCACCCAATCGTTTTTCAAATATTTAGTAGCTTCCGCGCAATATTTTGGAGGGGCGCTACAACTAAGAGACCAAACAGAAATCATGTATTTGTTCCGAAAATAATCCTTGGTGCTTATACAACACTCCGTTCAACGCGACGTCCCAAAACGTTTTATAATTATAAGTTTAGCGCCAATGGTTATCATTTACAATATCTCACTGTTTCTGAAATAGCTGCACATATCTGTGCAAAATTTCCCAAAACACCGGTAGCGATCAGAAGAAAATACAGTTTAAACGTTGTGCTAACAAGCTGTAACTGTGAATACTCTAAAGTTTATTCACTGAAACAACTTACAGTCAATGGATTCACCGTCTCCGTCCGCCGTCACGGTCGTCGCGTCTTTGCGTCGGAGGTAGCCGTTGCCTTCGTAACTGCCGAGAGCCCACAAGTTGTATTTCTTGCCCGAAACCAGAGGATAACTCGAGCTAGGCCTAGATACAAAAATTCGGATGTTTTTTAGATTTTTAGACCTTGAAGAGATTTTTAGAAAAAAGTGAGATTTTTAGAGGTTTTTAGTAATTATGGGCTTTTTGTGTGGTTAACGAATAACTGATGTCTGAGTATTTGCCTTTAGAGTTCGATGTTGTGTTATAGCTGAACTGCTTTTAAAAGAGAACAAGACAATTCTATCTCTGCTGTTGAAAGAAACATGATAAAGCATAGTCTTGTTAAATATTCACCTGAGTGTGTACATTGTGTGTATTAAGAGTTGAAACAATGTTGAGGCTATCATCCGAATATTTTTTGCACTTCAATTGAAGGATATTTGATGTTAATGAAAAATTAAACTACAAAGGCTATATAATGCTATTATATACTCTTAATAATAAACTTCTTCAACATGCGACAGGCTTCAACAACGATGTGTATTGGCAATTCTGTTGCTTTTCGCTTTGACGAAAGGGTGATAATTTCACAAGATTCTTAGAATTATTGGCGGAATTTTTAGGGAAAAAGGGAGATTTTCAGATATTTTGGCGGGAATTTCCAGATAGATTTTAGGCGATTTTTCGGGATTTTTGTATCTAGGCGTAACTCGAGCCACTACAAAAAGACAAGAGATCAGTTCAGAAAAATCAAGGATTGACCTTCTGATTGTGTTATAGCTGTATGTGTTGGCATGTAAATATACAATTGACTGGAAACCTAAAGAGAATCGAGTTATCGGGAGTTCGAGTTGTCGGGTGTAAATTAGTATATATAATAGGACTACATGCTGTCCAATTTGGAAATAATTGGATGAAAAAATTCCGAAGACAGCCAAAATTGGTCTTCGGAATTTTTTAATTATATAGCTACTGATTTCATCAATGACTATACGGCATTTCAAACTCCGGAGAAAACTCCGCCATTCTTTGTCGACAAAGACTGCGCGCGAGAAGAGCTGTCTTGTTGTTGATGCTTGCTTTGCGCTGATTGGCTTTTTTCCTTTTATCTTGGATCTGATTGGCTGAGACAAAACTATTTTTCCCAAATTGGATACATATATTTCCATATGAAAGTCTTTGAAGAAACTATCTAATTAATTATTAATTGGACAATTAAAAAGATAATAGTTTGGTCAATACTATAGAGTTTACTGACCAGCTATATAATTATCTATAGAAATAGCTTTCTTGATAATTTATTAGTTTTGTTTATTTAAGAGGTAATTAATGACAATAGGATAAGAAATGAAGCGACGCTTATGGCATCTATCTAAAAAATGCTGGATACTATTAAGAACAGATTCAGACGCCCAATAAATGGGGAGACCATAGACAAAATTAGGTAAAACTAGAGCAGTAAACAGGTGGTCTATTTCTACTTGAGAATATTGCTCCTTCCTAAGGGTTCTTAAAACATGTAAACATGTGTTTGCTTTAATTAATTTAAGTCTTACATGCGCACTAAACTTGCAATCACTCTGAAGAGTTACACCTAGCAAAGGGAGATTACTACATTGAGGAATATTATTGATTGACTGGTATTGAATGCAGTTGTTTTTCTTTCTAAAGATAAGCTCGTTACATTTACTAAGATTGCAAGACATGTCGTTCTCTCTAGACCAGGTTAAAATTCGTTCCACTATGCTAGCAGACGGATCACAGTTATTACTTACAGGAGAGACTATAGTACCGTCGTCGGCAAATATAGAAAGAGCAGGAATGTCATTATGAATAAATTCTAGATCATTAACAAAAATAATAAAACGATACGGGCCGCTTTCCGCTCCCTTGGATTGTTCTCGTATCAACACAACCCTCTGTAACAGACCTGGTGAAACCCGACCTTGTGGGATTATCCCTGTTCCCTGGTTAGTTTTTTGCCTCCCTGGGCCCTGGGCAATTTTCCGAATTTACCTGTCCAGATTTTAGTCTCCCTGGGCCCGGTTGTTCGAAAGGTGGTTAACTTTAGTGGGTTAGGCCAATTTGAAAAGAGCAATTTCTTCACCAAGGTATATGTTTCCAATTCTTATAAAAAAAATGTTCAGACTTTCCTTGGAAACCCAATTGCTAAACCCAAAATGGCAGCTCAAATCAGACTATAAAGATAGTAAACACAAACATGGGTTAAATATTTAATCCTGGGTTAGCACTAATCGGCTTTTGAACAACTCGGCCCTGGGGTCAGCTAGGGGACTAATAATACATGAGTCAGATGCAAATGTGAACATCCCCCCCAGGCAAAGCCCAGGCATTTGACCCAAGTTGAGTTCCAGATGGCCGGGCATTTGATGCTTCATTGCATCCCCAACCCCCAGGCATTTGAAACCAGAAATAAAAACTCATTTACAGTAAACAGTATATTCACAGCGGCAACAAACATATTGTAATATTTACGGCTCCATCGAGTGAAGCCATTCTTTCCTGAAAATATAAATCAAAACAGCACCAAGGCAAAGCAAATTTCAATAGTAATATTTTTATATACACATTATATTGATGTAGTATGAGGTTGCATTTAAAATAAAAGTGAATATTGAATATATATAAAACAGAATCTAGCAACCCTTCGGTCCCAGGTTTGTCCATTCTATTTTCCCTTTTTAAAGTGTCTTATTAGCTTGCTATAAACAACATAAGATGATACAATTTCTTGAATAACATGTATCAATAAAAACAGCTAGCCTTGCTACCTGATGTAAGATTATTACTAAGAATCTCCAACCAGAGTTGAACTATGTTCAATACAATTAATAGTTTGAGTTGATATTTTGACTGTCCTAGTTTCATGTTCATTTTCTGTATTTTATGCCTGATGCCACGTCGTTGGCTTAATGACAAATTAGGAAATGAGTAGAGGAACATGTAAAATGCAGCTTGATAATTTTTGTTTTTATACAGTTGTATCAAACTGAAAGTGTTTTGTTTATTAAAAAGAATGTTTGTATTGTCCATTTGCTTACTCGTTCAGACAGTGTTAGAGGGGGCCAGGCATTTGACCATCAAGGTAGCCTCTGACAGCCACACATTTGACCAAAGTAATTGCTTCCAGGGCCAGGAATTTGACTGTATTTTTTCAAAAATTTCAAAAGCTCAGGGGTTTGCCCGGGGGAGGGAGGTGTTTGCGTTTGGATTTGACTCATGCATTAGTGGAAGCATGGTTGGTCGTATTAATTCAATAGTATTCATTTGGTAACTGAACATTTCTGAAACTAGAGGGTAAAGATGGGATACCTTGATATGTTTTTGGCAAGAAAACCATTGCATGAACTCAATATTTTGAGGATATCTTAAGTTCTAAGCTTGCAGGATTATTTAATATAATTCCCAGGCGCAGCTATTTATATCACAGGCTATCAATGTTAGATACAATATACATATATGAAAGGCCGATTTTGAAGAGACTTTGTATGGGAATTCTTTGGCATTCTCAAACATGTTTGCAGGAATGTTGAAATAAAGTTGACCTACCTCAACGTGGGGTTGTCATTGGCATTGCGTCTCATGGCTGTTTGAGGCGAAATTACATTCGGAGTTGGTCCCCCGAAACTCCTTTTCGTCAAAATAGATTTACAAAATAGTTTTACTTCAAATATCAAATGACCAGCAGTTGGGGAATCGACAACGCATCAAATTCCCGGTCATGTGGAACAGTGGAAGGTTTCACTCGCACATGGTCAGGATCATGGCGTTGGCCGGTCAGCCAGAGGCAGA
Organism: Parazoanthus atlanticus; assembly: GCA_025448195.2. Taxonomy (NCBI): domain Eukaryota; kingdom Metazoa; phylum Cnidaria; class Anthozoa; order Zoantharia; family Parazoanthidae; genus Parazoanthus; species Parazoanthus atlanticus. Next base: position 8,235 of record JAOEHT020252168.1, read on the forward strand.
GGAGACCGGGCATATGCTCAATTATATGGCTTGGCAGTCAATTACTTTTAGTTAAGACCCGCCTAGCGGGCATATACAGTACTCTTAAAAAGTGAACAATTACTCAGTTACTCCATCATTCACTCACCGTGTCATGAAGCCCCAAACGTCGCCTTGTCGTTGACTTGAAAATGTCGCCGTCTGCACCACTCTCGTTCCCAGGGTCTTCTGGGTATTTTTCAAAATGGCGGCTTCTCAACTTCGGTTCCAGTGCCATCCTAGCCTGCGAGGCAAACTGAGGCCGCGCGAGAAATGCTCGTTCCCATTTCTCGCGCTGCCTCAAACTCGCTCGCTGGTTTGCATGCGCTTTGAAACTCCACGGAAACGCTTGCTATGCAGGCTAATGCCATCATAAACCTGGTTAGGGCTCGTTCACAACACTCCGAAACTGATTCCAAAAAATACCCACTCCCCCACCACGGAAGGAATATTTTTAGGACACACCTCCCCCTGAAAGTTTCTGATATTTGTTTTTCTTTTTTTCTGTTTATTTCTAACACAGAAATTATGAAAAAGTAGTTTAACTTCATAATATTTACGAATCTTTTTATTTTAACTTGTGTGTCATCGTTTTCGATTGAAATTAAGTATTAAGACCTTTTTATGGAGACAAACAAAAATTCTTGTTCAGTACAGATAGGAAAGGTCACGAATTTCTATGTTAGACATCGCCCAAAAGGAAGAAAGCACTCTTGTTTCTGTGCTGTTTAATTAAAATCCCCCTGGAAATTATTGCATTTTGACACCCCGCCAGCCCATCCCCCCAGGAGTTTTCTAGCCCTCAGACCACCCTCCCTCCCCCCGGGTATTTCCTAGCCCTCAGACATCCTTCCGTGGTGGGGTGTGGATATTATCTGGAAATCACACATTAATCAAAACCGCTGCAGTGATAACCAAACGTTCTAAGTTACAAGTGTTTAATGTTTTAAGAGCCTGTTTACCCCCCAAAATATCCAATTTTAGACACCCCCTTCCCCCCCGGGATTTTCCGATTCCTTCAATTGTGGGGGTGTGGGTATTTTCTGGAATCTATAAACTGATTCTAAACATGACCCTGACCCCCAACCCTAATCCTAACCCTAACACTAAACCTAACCCTAACCGTAAAACTAACCCCAACTAGAAAATTTTCAAGTAAAAGAGAAGTTAGAAAGTGCAATTGCCAGTTTGAGTGTTGTGAACGAGCCTTAACCTGCTAACCCGCGATCAGGCCTTCGTGGAGGCGCAAAGAAAAACAAAAAGGTTTGATACAGAGCCCTCTAAGGACCATGCAAGATGTCGAGATGTCGCGATGACGAGATGTCAAGAAGTCGAAATGTCGAGATGTCATAATATCCAGATGTCAAAATGTCGAGGTGTTTGGTGGAAAACGCTGAAACGCGAGCTCAAAGTAGCGTTCACGTGTTCAAGCAAAATGGCGGACGGTGATGAACTTCACGAACTTGAGGTGAGCAATACTTCAGTACCAATCAAAATCGATCAGTAGTTCGTGCTGAGTATGGTACAGAAAATGTGAAAGTCGCAGGTATCCAACGCTTTTTTAGGCGTGCATGATTGCATTGACCTGGGACCTTGACTCTCTTTCAGGTTAGAAATGTTTCATGTATGGCAAGTCTGTTGCGAATCAGCGGATTGAATCTTTGCGGTGCCAATTGCGAAAAAAACTGTACAGAGTGGTGGCTGAGTCATTTCAAGGATCCGCGAGACTTTGGTGTGTATTGCGATGCTAATGTGCTGGACGTAGAATGTCTAAAGTTCTGCTACATGAATGTGATACCAGGCAAGCTTCAGAGAGCTGCTATTCAATGGAATGTGCAGCGCATTAGACCTTCAACTAACCCCAATTCTCCTCCAGGAAGACCCGACACGTAATATTTTATGCCATCTTTATTGCTAAAAGGAATAAGAGATCAAAGTACGCCGTCGATGTTGATTACATCGACGATACCAGAGAACTTTGCTGCTGTGACCCTCCACCTGACTGTTTAGATTCGTTTATACCGCTGGCTACAATAATAATGACTGAGCTTGGACTTGATCACCCTCGCACACCCGAAACAGCCAAGGAGTTGTATATCAAACGTTTAGACGTTATAAAAAAGATATGTTTACTCCAGCGAACCGTCTTCCCATTCTTAGTGATAAAAACGTTTTGCAATGCAAGTCCAAAAAGCGATTGAAAAGAAATGATATTTGTAGAGGAAGAGACTTGGGGCCCCGAGATCTCCTTTCAGGCCCCTCCGAATCCCAAGTGATCTTTTCAAGTCCCTATACTCAGAGTTACCTGAGGAGGAGGCTAGGAGTAAAAGTAGTTAGGACTTTTCTACAACTAAAGTGACTGCTACTGTATACAACTATTTAAAAGCGCAATACCCAGACCTCAAAGCATGATGG
>JAOEHT020252256.1:0-10667 GCA_025448195.2 Parazoanthus atlanticus
AGTCACACTAACTGGACCACTAACTGTCCTTAGTCACACTAACTGGACCACTAACTGTCCTTAGTCACACTAACTGGACCACTAACTGTCCTTAGTCACACTAACTGGTCCATTAACTATCCTTAGTCAGACTAACTGGACCACTGACTGGCCTTAGTCACACTAACTGGACCACTAACTGTCCTTAGTCACTTAACTGGGCCACTAAGTCGACCACTAACAAGACCACTAAGTGGCCTTAGCCAAAATTTGCAAATTGTCTAAAAATAACCTGGTACTCATGCGCCCTTCGAATGTAGTATATATTTTAATTTGAGAGCAAAAAGGGAAAGATGTTAAGTTTTCTTATGTATTTCCAGCATTCTGATAGGTTGAATTAGATCATGCGACCAAAAAAGCACTATTGAAAATATGCAATTTTCGCCAGCTTCCACAGTTAAAGCATTCGCTGTAATTCCAAACAAAAACTTTATGGAGTCTTACTGCATAGCATGATTCGGACCTACCAGGTTTTTAGAACTAATGTGAAACTAATGTTGGAAGTTCAAATATTAATACTGTAGCATGTAGCCGCGATTTCAAAACAAGAGCGCCTCTGCAGATATCTAAGTATCTTTAGTATACTTCTATCCTGTATCTTGATAAATTATGCGAAAGTTCCATGTCCCATGCTAACTCCCAATGAAACCGCCCTGATCAGATAAAGTTAGAAACTTCTTCTCCACAGATCATAAAACCACAAGAAGCTGTCGTTATAATATTCACAACCCTGTCGACGATAGCTCTTTAAGATTCTAAGCCTTGACGTCGAAGCAAGGACCGTGTTCTCCGTAAGCGTATTTCTATTAGGCAATTCAGGTGAGTTACGAACTCTAAATTTTATCCCGAATGTTTTCCGATAACGTATTTTTATTACAATCCAGGTGAGTTTCGGACTCTAAGAATGGCTTACGTGCAAAACATGCACGCACACTAAGTCATTGGATGCAAAATTGTATTTGCTCTTGTTTCTCTCTTATATCATTTTTATAACTACGTGTCGTACAAATCTATTTTTAGTTTTCCAACTCTCAGGAGTGGATCTAGAAATTTTTGAAAGGGGGAGGGGAGGTGGCACAAACGAGTGTCATAGGTGTTAGTTCCTTGTGGTCCGGGGGCGTGTCCCTCCTGAAAAGGCTAGGGGTTGTGTTGGTCTTCAGTGCTCCGCTTTGGACCCACAGCTGGCTTACCATTTGTCCTCCGAAATTCGTCTTCTCCCTCCCCTCCTACGAAACTTAATGTTCGGCCCCATAAAAGAGCGTCGGAATTACATATGAAAGGACCGTATTCTTTAACTTTTTGTGTTTTTGTGTTCCACGTGAAGAGCAAGGAGTCGCTAGGCAGCAGGTACTCAAGAGACCTCAGGTTACCGGGATCGGTCTTCTCTTTATTCGTTTACTTTTGGGAGTTGTTCATCTGCTACAGTGTATATCTCTTTGCAACTTCGCATAACTTGAATAACTTGTGCTATTTTACAAGCTGTTTATATAGACGCTTTTACGGTCTAATTGAAGGCACTTTATCATATCTTTTTGACAGTCCCAGTACTTAAAGTTTTACTTTCGTTTCCTAATTCTAAAAGGTTTATCCTAGTTTCCTAATACTTAGAGTTTTAACTTCCATTTCTTTTAAGTATTAAAATACTTAAAGTTTTGATTAACGGAACTAAGAAGGTGGCAGCTGAGTTTAAACTGAAGTTGTTCGAGTGTCTTCCCTCTTAATGGCAACTCAAATGCAGACTGTTTTGCTACCTAAGTTAATGTTCTTGTTGAAATTAGAAAAGACTACTCGTTCTGATCAATCTATTTTGCGAGGAAGTAATCTAGTTAGTTTGTTTTTCTCAAATCTTTGTAAGAGAAGTCACGAACTAAAATCTGCTATATTCTTAATTTTCCTATATAGACAATATCAAAGTGTTGTGTAATATAGAATAAGTTCTCATAATCAGAAAAAACTTAGTTTACCTTTATATTACTATACTTTAGTGTTGCCAAATGCACGTTGAACAGCAGCTACAGTTGTGCAGTTCATTATCGGTTATGAATAAAATTAGTACTCTATATTTTAGTTTGATATTTTTGATTTCAACTGATTTCGCTTTCACTAGAATGACAATTTTGATTTAAAATCTTAATATCTGTTTTTGCTGTTTTTTGTTGCCTAACACAAGGGAAGAGATTTCGCTTATCTCAATTACAGAAGATAGTAGCTAAATCCTTTTTTAAGAACCGTCCTTACGTAATAGACAATAGTTTGTAATTTAACCAAATTTATTATTTAAGTAATCATAATTTACATTGATGGCGGCGACACAACAGCTTGGTGAAATTGGGTGCACTTATCGATGAAATTTTCAAACGTGTGTTGTAAGAAAATGTTTTATGTCTACTTGGAAAGTTCAATAATCAAGAATATATCTGAGAAAGTTTTAAGTAGGTATTAGAACTTTTCTACTGTGCGATGAATTTGGAGTCCCCCTCCCCCAGCCCTCCCTCGAATGCGATTTTTTATATGACTACTTTTTTGCGACTTTGATATTTTATCCTTCTTTCATGACTCAGTAATTATTCAAGAACTCATTGTCACACTTCAATTAAAGATTTACGCTTTTGTGTAAGACCGACTGAAAGTTTTGGAGATCCGACCGATCGATAGGGTCCCATGGCATTCCTTTTTCCTGTTGTCTGCGTTCTAACATTGCACAAATATGGGAATAGGGCTGGCGCCTGTTTCGTGTACGGCCAAAGAGAAAGCGCTGCAATTGGGACGCCATTCGAAGGCCTGCTTCACAGAATTGCTAATTGTAATTTTAAAACTGAATTATATTGGAAGCAAAAAGCTGACCTATTTTATAGGCTTTTCAACCAGAACCATTGATAACAAGGATCTTTTGCAAAGTCGTTTGAGTCAATTGCGTAGAAGCAGCGACAGAAAGAAAACTGTGCTTTTGGAAAATAGATAGTACACAAATAGGACAAATAGCTCTTACTGCACGCTTTTTGGATTAATTTTTCAAAACTCTACGTAGGTACAAGTTGAATAGAGCTTTATTTCCGTAGCAAGGTATTACAAGCACATTCGCATTCATTCCGCTTCCGAATTGGTCTGCACTGAAATATTTTCGTTTCAATCATGGTCTTTCGAACCTTCAGGAAGATAGAGAAAGAAGGGAATTCCTCGCTTCACCAACCAATTAGTGATTTGTCCCTGTTGCTAGTTCACTGATTAAAAAATGTGCTTCCAAGTGCTGTTTTGCTAGACAAACAATATCCGTTTGATCCAGCCATTTTCATCATACGTATATATGCAACACAAAAATGCAGACAAAATGTTACTACTTTTAAAAATGTGTGGATTGGTAAAATTGGCATGCGCAAAAGTCGCCACTCATTTTTCTCTCAATTTTAGTTTTTATTGAATTATCAATTTTGCATTTTCCTGGTTTTAATTTAAATTTTTATAATTTAAACCATTTTCACTGCTAATATCATGATATCGATACGATATAATAAAACAATAATCACATCACAGTGCAGTGGGGAACGAGAAAGAAAAATAGAAAGAAAATTTTACACACATTTACATTAAACACAAAAAAACATTAGTAAAATAATAACATTTCCCAAAACTAGCTATAAGTATAAAATATAAAAATTCGTCAACAAAACTTAAAACCGGCAAACAGTTAGATTTGCATTGCGCAAAGCTTCATGTCACCAATTGACAAGTATAAACAGTATATGTTGAGTCTCACTGGCAACCTTTCTGTATTTCACTGAACGAACCAAAAAAAATGAATGTACATCTACTTTATAATTGTATCTTATCACCTGCAACGCACGTGGATACATTCACATGTTCTTTCACACTGACAGCCGAAAAGTAAATATTTGCTGCAATGATAATCTAACTGCCACTGACTCTGTTTGAAAACAAAAGACAACAGTTTTCTTGATAAAACTTTATTAAAATTAAAGTTCAAAAAATTTTAGTGTTGAATCTATTTTATATTTACTAACTCTTTACTGAAAAGAAAGTTCCCTGCATGTCTGGAAAGTACCTTGTAGTAGGTATTTTAGTTTGTCAAACTTATTTAAAAATGAGAACGATGGTTAAATACATTTTACCGCATCTTTGCCAGGAATGAACTTGACATATCACAGGCGGCCCAAACTACCATAACTATAATATTTTGAAAAACAAAGTAGCCTTGTGTTGATGGCGCGTTTCGGAGTGGTTTCAATAATATCCAAAGATCAAATCGTTCTTTTACTTCACATATAAGCATTTCACACATCGCTTTTAGAAGTAAGTATTTGATATACTAAAGTATCTAAATTTGAACCTCGTACTTCGAGGTTGACGGGCTTTGAACAATTTATTACATTTATAGTTGTTAGGCTGAGTTAATGCATTACTTTAATAAAACTTTCTGACAAAAGCACAGCTGTCGGCGAGATTATAAATGATGATAAGGTGCACAAAAGTTTTCCATTTTACCTGTGACCACCTGCATTAACGCCCACATCAAGCCACCTTCAACTCACGACTGAGTTCATGATATTCGTGCTTCAGCTAAAATCAGTAAGTGAATCTTGAAGTTGCATGTGAGTTTGTTCTTTGATCTGGAAATTCGATACTTTCACCGCAAAAAGTTGCTTTTATAAGCGTATACGGGGAAGTTTACGTGGTTACTATAAAAAACGACTCAAATATATTTCTTGCATAAGCATAGGATGAATTTATTGACAAACGCTTTATTTCTAACTAATGTGTACACTCTTGTATTCAACAAGAACGTCTGGTTTATGAGTTGGGGATGAACGTTCTTTTGAGAAAATACTAAAATGTTTTGAGGATTTCAACCCAAATGTTCTCAAAAGTGCTAGCGTTTCAGTGAATTTGTTCATTTTGCATGAGGCGGTTAAATATTGTGTTGCGAATCAGAATACATGTATGTCTGTTATGTATAAAAACTAGATATTTTGGGGCGAATGGCTCATAATCCTAATATTTTGGCAAAGTTTGCCTAAAACTGTTTTTAAAATGTTGTTTTTTTAATAAGGAAGACTATAATACGGCAAAACACCAAATCGTTTTTAATTCATTCTTAAAACGTGGCCAACCTCTAGTCTCAGTGTCTTAATGTTTTTTTAGTTAAAAATCCTGTGATACTTGCTTTTTTTGTGTCTTTATTGCAGATTTAGATATAAAATTTGTATATACTGCCAAATGCAAAGTACAGAGATAATTATGTAAAGAGATAACTGAAAGGTGAGTGTGTTACAAAATACTTCTTAAAATAAAACAGATATGACGCGCCTTCTAAATTGCTGTGCAGCGTTGTTTTATTATTGTACTAGGCACAGTGTGCCTTTATAACTTCGGTCTTCGAAGTCTTTTTCCGAAATGGAGGAAGCTGACGATTTGGCAAATTTTTTCCAAGTTTGTCTTTTTAAAAATAACTTTTTATGAAAATTTAAGATCCAGAGTGGCAACATACGTATGACGTGCCAAACTGCATGTGAAAGGCGGGAAATTAGCAATTTTTGGCTCCAAATATTGGCGACGCGTCGCCGTCGTCGTAGAAGTACGAAGTGGGAAGAAACAAAAGTGATTCAGCCGGTTTAAAGGGGACTCGAGCATGGATGAAGAGCGCACTGAGAGTAAGAAGCAAATGTTTTTGAAGTTTGCAATTGATAAAGGGAGACAAGCTCTCTAGGAAGACCTGAATCCGGTACTCGAATATCTGAGTGATGAAACTTGATTTACACAAATACTTCGAGTAGCTACTTGAAATTTTTGCTTGGTACATCAAACACAGAGGAAATGTGGAATACTCTGAACTTGAAAAGTTAAGAGAACGAAGCTGGAAATGGATCGATAAATCTGTGGGATCATTCGCTGCACCGAAATTTGCAGAAGATTTTCAGCACGGAGGAAGTCACCCTGAACAGTTGAAATTGATAAAACAGACAGACGTACGGAGCCCAGTTAGTGCCATTTACGTTTCCTCATCAAATATCCTTGGCGTGACTTTAATTTTTATGGCACGCGTTTGATTTTGTTTGACGACATCAATTTTTCGGCACGTGCCAAAATATTTTGGTATGACTTAAAATTCTTGGCACATGTTTAATTTTTTCTGCAAGAGTTTAATTTTTTGGCACGAACACGAGTTTAATTTTTTGGCTCGAATTCAAATATAAAAATTAAAGTCACGCCAAGGATATTTGATGAGGAAAAATAAGTGGCACTAACTGGGCTCCGTACAGACGGCATGCACACCTAAGTACATATAGTAGTCTTAATCTTTCTTTGTTATTTATTTCTTACAACAAATTGGATTGCTTTTGATGTTCTTGTTGAAGTAGAAATGCTAGTTTCCGGTCTAAATCAACCGTCTTGAAGCAAAACTTCATTTGAAAATTTAGTGAACGATTTTATTGAAAATGTTGCTAACTGTGGTTTTGATAAGTAATGCATGTAATAAAACTTGAAGTTTGTTCGCTTTTTCCCGCGTTTGTTTATTTGGCTTATTTTGCTATGTTGAGTTATAGTCAGTGTGTCTCGTGCTAGCTAAGTGTGAAGGCTCAGGGGGTCATAGGAATATCAACGTCTAATGGACGTTAAGGACTGACCGCCTCCCCCCTCTCCCTTAACGTTCACTTCAATTTGTATATTTTATATACAGGGAACGAACAATTGCGAAAGTGCAGCATTGTATTCAAATGTGACTTCCAATTTGATATTGTAGTTGTGTTGGTGTAACTGACTGGTTGTGTTGGTGTAAATGACTGCTGTTGTACTACGTTGAAGTTCTGTCTTCAAAAAGATAGCTTTCACAAATTTTGCTTGTGTTTTCAGATACATTTTCTTAACGGTCTTAACGTCCACCACCTACTCGCGAGATCCCCCCCCCCCCTTTAACGTCCACTTGAAGTTTAGCATTAACAAATCGATTTTCGGACGGCCCCTTAATGTGTGCGGCTTTTTCATCATGTCTCTGTTCACAATATCTAACTGTACATAAGTAAGTAGGTAAGTAAGTAAGTAAGTAAATAAGTAAGTAAGTAAGTAAATAAGTAAGTAAGTAAGTAAGTAAGTGAGTGAGTGAGTGAGTGAGTGAGTGAGTGAGTGAGTGAGTGAGCGAGCGAGTAAGTAACTACGTTTTGCCCGCGGTAGATTTCGTTTTTAGTCACTGTTGTCACTGCTGCACCCGGTGGGGCTTCTCCTATACTCTGGGCTGTACGGATACGTTTCACCCAACAGGGTATAGTATTTGAGTTTTCACTCTGGAATGGGATGTCGGGTTTTGCTTCTTGAACAGATTTCGGCGCTTTTGTAAAATACGATTTTCGGAAAATAGAATTTCATCATTTTGGACCGTGGAAACTGAATTTTTCTAGAACGGGTATCAGAAATCGAGAAAAAGTAAGCAAAATTTACTCTAGGACATTTGAGATTCGGGCGGCACATTTAGAGTGAATACACCCCTAATCCCCTCCCCACTTGCTGCGTGGGATCGGGCGTTATCCATACGAAGCCATACCTTTCCCGTTTGAACCGTCATTTTTAACACCAAGGAACTCAGTAAAACTTTTCTTTTTTCAAAATTGGTCCTATATTCGAGGTGAATATTTCAGTATTGACTGAGACAGGTTGAGTCAGATGGGAAAATATTTTGCCTTGGGCTTGGTCATTAGCTCGGTCCGTACGCTATGCCCTTAAGTCAAATATTTCCCGTCCGGCCCTCCCACTCAGATATCAACATCGCATCTTAACCAAGGATGCAGATTCGATTCCTAACATTCCCGAAAATAATGCAAACGACAAAGTTACTCTTTTTCGGTTTTATTCGTAACCATCGTGAAAAAAGTTAACGAAGAATATGCGACAAAAATGACACAGCCACACAACTGTACAAGTTCTGTGACTTATATATATATGATATAAATAACTCGGAAAAGCGGTAATATAAATAATATTAGCGGCTCACTGGCTCCTTTAAATAATTATGATTATATACATATTTTATAATTTGTATTAGTAGAGTGAAAGTCCAAAGCAAATTAGTGCTTTTTAACTCTTGATATTCCAAACTGCCAAAACACGATATTTGGTTCGTGCAAAGACGAAACATGAAGCAACCTTGAAATTCTTACAAGTGATCTAGGCAGCGAGAGTAGCTGTACACATATACACGTAAATTGCTTACTTCGAACACACGAGTTTGGCTGTTTCGTATAGAAAAAATTCGATATAAAAGAAAATGTATTTTATGTATATTGAATCCTTACACGTATTATCTTTAGAATATTTATAAATAATCTATAAACGCACAAATCATTTAATAGTGCAAAAAATGACAAAGAATGGAATTTGGTAGATTGTGAAAAAAATACCTCACATATTTCCCTTGAGATTTATTGTTAACGGTCATTTATCAGGGCCTATATAAATCAGGAGTAATCGAAAATCATTTACCACCTCGGTCCCACACCTCGCTACATGAAAGATCCAAATTTGCAATTCAATCAAATGTCGGCTTTGGCAAGAAAAACGTCGGTGTTGGTGTAATTAATAGTTAACAGATCGCCCATGCTGCCGTTGTTGATCCATCTGATCAATGCTCGTAACATCACGGCGGTGTCCGCTTCCTAGGGGCAGTTATTGGTCTGTTCTTACTCTCCGAAAGAGCAAAATGTGGGGCTCTGAAAGGGAAAGTTGTTACCCGTTACCATGTTATAAAATGTTGCTATAAATAACGACTAGGGGTTAATATATCTCGTGGAGAAAATTCAATTTATTTTCTTTTTACAATTTTAAGGAAAAGGAATAGGGCAAACCAAGCAAATATATTTTGTTGACAAATCAAAATATCGGCAAAATGCCGAAGGAAAAGTGATACTATATAATTTACCGTATCCCCCCCCCCCGCCCGCTAATATGCCCTCCCCTTTAATTTAGGCGTTCAAATTTGTATTAAGCCACCCCTGCCTAAAAATAACTAAATAACTGAGAAGAGAAAATAGATAGCTATTAAAACAAATGGTTTATATAATAAATATGATTTTTATATGATAGTCTCATCAATTATGGTTTTTATTCGATGCTAATTTTGTTAGTTCAGATAAAGCTCTTTTTAATAATTAAAGAGCTAAAAACAACAAAAATAATCTCTAGTACTTGAACGACCCACCTCCAACATTCTCTCCGCCTCCCCTCCACCTAACATTATCGATATTCTTCCCCTCTCCTCTCGGGGAAATAACTCCCCGGCCTCGAGTTGAGACGCAGCAGAAGTTTCAAAATGTCCAAAATGGAGTAGAAAACAGATTTATTGTTTATGTGAGAGCGCAGACTTTTGAAGTAAATTCTAAAAACAAATTTAAACGTGAAAAGACCTCCCAATTTACCTGGGCCGTGTTTTAAGTAATGAATCCATCCCTGCGACTGCTGTACACCGATTCCACGCCATTCGTTCTCAGTCATGAGGCGATTCTTGGGAACCAGTTTCGAAACTTCTTTGGGAAGCATAACATGCCTGTGAACAAACCGAGAACATAACGGTATTTCAAAGTTATTTACTTCTACCTTGTGGGTGCTTATTTTTCTATTTGCTTTATGTTTTAGTGAAGACTTAAGCGAAGACTGGAGAGTTGAATACTGAGCAGCAGCCAAATATATTTCGACACGAAGTTGTGTCACTTTTGAAACATTGTTATACGGATGTGCAAAGAAAATTGAACTAAAATGCAAGGGTATATAAAGGATGTTTCCCTCATCATTGACCTTTGGCAAATTTTTAAAAAATGCAGTGAAAATTACAACTCAATCCATAAATTTTACATACATCATAAGTGACATAACAACTGCACAGTTTGCAGTTTTGCATCCGGCCCAAGGTCAAACAAATTCGAATTGATTTGGAAAGAAAAGGGACAAAAAGTTGGTATACCTGTATTCATAGATGTCGTCGTAATATTTCTCCGAGTAGTAAATGTTCTTGGCGGACATTTTTAATTCAAAAAACATGAATAAAGTAAAACGGCGGTTCACTTGCTTCTATGCCGAAGGTCGACAAGGCCAATTCAATTCCAGCTGCTTTTCAACTCTCCCGCGCCTTGTTTTGATTGGTTATTTATGTGACAACGTCAATCACAAAAAGCCATTTAAAAGGCCAAGTGCAAGAGGAAGACTGGCACGACCGATTTTTGCGCCAAGTGACTTTTTTTTCAAAAAAATCAAATATGGCTGCTGCAGGAGGCAAGTAATGCATTTATAAACAGACATGCTGTTCGGATCATGGACGGGAAAAAGGAAAATTGTAAAGAAAAGTGAAGTGAAGTGCCTGGTGAGTTATTTTGTCGGGGGAAGACATAATTGATGTAAGTTAGTTTTTGAGATCAAGCAGATTGTTCTTTATATAATAATATTATAAACTGGAATATTTGTTTGAACATGATCTGCAAAAATTTCTGCGAACTATCTTGAACTCGACCTTGTTCATGCAGTCATTGGCTCCGATATTTTCATTCAAACAAACCGTTAGCTTTATTTTTTTCTGTCACCGTGTTCCTGCATGCTGTGCGCTGAATACAAAAGATATTCTAGTTCCCCCATTG
>JAOEHT020252340.1:0-18793 GCA_025448195.2 Parazoanthus atlanticus
GATCAACGAACCAAAAAAGGGTCTAAAAGTTACCATGATCTCTCAGACACCCTAAGCGTTACCAAAATCCGGAATTTCAACCCCTAAAAGTTACGACGAGCATCCCCGACAAGTCAAGTATGGGAGTCCCCCCCGGGTTGTATCTATGCGCAATGTATGCATGTGGTTATTTGTTTTGCGAGTAGACCTGCATGTGTGTGCTTGTGTGTACATACACTACTCAGCTACTGTACATGTGGTAGTGCACGTGTTGTACGTGCGTGGTGCATGTGTTGTGCGGTATGGAGGTATGTAACATTTACCTGTACTACAAATGTTTTCACAATGTACACCTTTTAGTGTTTTTCCCCTTTACTACCGCATGTATTCGATTATCCGCTTATTTGTTTTGTAGGATTACAATGATTGACGAAGAAGCGTTCAATTGAGCAGATACAGCACCTACAAGTACAGTGGGTCACGTGCAGATTTTAAGAACCTTGATGTTATGGTACTGATCGAGTAGTTGAAGGATTTTCCAAGCTATCCAGGACGGAAATGTCAGCGGCACGTACCTTCCAACAATACTTAAGCTTGCTTCCAGGGCAGCAACCACCAACTTCTTAATTGTAAATCAAGCAGACTTTTCTTTCTAAATTCTTAAATGCGTAAGGATGTGCGGAATAAAGGGTGAGAGGAGGAGATATTTGGACCCACGTAAAGCTTTCGGATCTCCAAGTTTTACTTTTTGGCTAATCACTAAAAATGTATTTACCAACTATAGACGTATTGTAGGCGCATCCTTTGACTCTAATTATATGGCGTTATGATCTACATTTAAAAGAAAAAACATGCATTTATCTGGAGAAGTTATTCAAAACTTGTAACGTTTTACTTTATATTTATTTAGTACATGTACTTTTAAAGTTTTTGTATTTCCAAACTATCTGTGTCATCCCCCAATGTTGTTGCTCTATTAAACGTAAAATGGCAGGCGTCTTTGTCTGCAGTGACTGCCAAGATCTCGTTTGTTTTGAGGGACCACACTACAAAATAGTCTTATTTCTAGATATTATAAGCAATTCTCTTCCAATGTCGAGAAAATTAAAGTTTTTTAAGAATCGGTGTCTAAAGGTTGTTTCCTTTAGCACACATATCACAAGCCCAGTCGTAGCGTTCTGAATGTGTTGAAGATTGTTTGATAAAGGCAATCTCGTAGTCCACATAGCAGACTGTAAGTTGTAGTTAGTTTACCAACTGATTTGCGAAAATAAAGGCGTGTACTGGACGCTCGTTTGTGGCAGTTTAACGACATCTATGGGCTTTGCTAATATTACACAAAGCAAATACGGCTTTCTTATAATGTTTTAAAAATTAGATTTTCATAGAAACACGAGTGAAATCCAATACAGTCATGTTTCTAGCCTGGAGAGAGAGAGATCTGTTGTCGTACGTGTCGCTAATTTTGGCGAGTGGAAATATGAAAAGCAGATTATAAGTTCATTCATACTTTACGATATAGATAAATAGTTGCATTTTCACCTCTTTTGAAAGAGCTGTGTATTGTATATTTAGCAGTTTTGGTGAGGGAAATTGTCTTTTGATCCAAATCTTAGAAATACTCATCAAAGTAACACGGAACGGACAATAGTAGTTTTAACTTTAAAAAGCTTTCTTCAATTTGATTTGTATTTACTACATTATTACGATTTTAATTTCTGACGTTTTCCAATTTTTTTCCAACATTTGTTTAAGAAATGGCCCATGCTTAGCGTGCGTCTACTGAGTTATGGATGCACGCGGGAAGTTGGGAGAGTCCGAGAGAAGCGTTGAGTGGCACGAGGCGAGGCCGAGTGCTTCTCTAGCTTCTCGAGTGCTCTCCCAGTTTCCCAAGTGCATCCATAACCCAATAGATGCACAGCTAAAGCATGGACCATTTCTTTTAGAACATTACCACTTTGTTCATCCTGTAAGCAGAAAAAGAAGTTCTGTGCGAGCCGCTGTTCATCGACCGGTTTGTTATTCATTGTAGTTCATTTATTTAGCAAAGTACGGTAGCTCCTCTTCCATTTCTTGATCGTCACCTTCAGTTACTTCGTTTTTTTTTACTAGAAACCTTTTTGAACCCACTTTTTTGGTTCCAACTGTCTTCCCAGATTTACTTGCTTATTCAGTATACGATATAGACGCACGGGCGTGCGTCTATCGAGTTATAGATGCACGCTCGCGCCATACAAACAGCGCGCGAAAAATTGCCAGCTATGTTCTAAACATTTTTAAGAGGTAGGTATTTAAATATTTGCACTCTTTTAAAAGAGAGTTTACGGTTCTTCTCATATTCAGTGATTCGGTAATATAAGTATCCAGTAGTCTTACCCTGCTCCATGATAAAAGCGTATGTAGGCCTCTTCATTTGTCCTGGGTATAAATCTTAGACAAGTTGTGCTTTCCCACATGGCTATTCCATCTTTTATGGCTTTGAAAGCTTTCGGTACATCACCTTAAAGGGTGATGAGGAAATATAATAACTTTCTCCGTGAATCAACAGGAACTACACACAAAACAATAAAAAAGGAAAAAACGACCAATTGCAAGTTTCTCCTATTTTATACTTCTTCCTTTATTTAAGATGATCCATCCCAACTTTACAAGTTTTCCTAAACTTTATCGAGGAAGACAGTGACAAGGTTAATTTTTGTTTATAGGGTAGGGTGTTGCCATGGTAACCACTTTTTGAATATCGTTCTATTTGGTTAACAGCTTGAAATATGTGAACTTAATGGTGTTAGCTGCAATCTAAAAGTGTATTATTTAAGGTGTTTTATGGCATCAATAATATTGCGCAATAGTGCCTCGACAAAAAATTAAGATTGCAGGTGGATGACGTCATAGTGACGTCATGATCGTTGTTTTGACTTAAAATGTGAATTTTTGTTGGTATGAGTTGTTTCAGTCCATCTCTATTCAAATACACGGCAGAAGCGTAAACAAAATGTGGCAATCCTGACAACGGAGGCTTTCCCCACCCCCTCATTTAGCAAATGCTAACTCCAAACATTATCGTTTGCCATTAAATTATGAATATGATTGGGCTGGTATAATGTGGTAGTTTTTGTAATTAGGATCTTCCAATGTGGTGTTTCAACGCAAATTTGAAAGAAACATAATGCGGCTGATGACTTTCTTGAAAAAAGTCGCTTTCTTACAACTGCTAAGTTTCATAGCAACAGCGTTTATTGTTTCAGGGTAAAGATGATGCAACTCCCCCAGTCTCAGGAATTAACTCCAAAAAACCTGCATAAATACGGTTCATAGCGAATCTAATGTTTTTATTAGCCACATAGCGTTCAAGTGAAATTTTTATTTCCCTTTGAGTAATGAAAGTGAAAGAGAAATTGAAAACGGGCCAATAAAGCACACTGTTTATTTTGAAATGGCCGGACATATAGTTATAGCCTTGATGCATGTTGTCAGTTAATGGTGCGTAGCCGTTTTTGTGGTGTCTGGTTAAAAGTTGTTTATTTTGCTTTCAGGATATTATTGAATTCCTACCCAACTTAATCAGTTTGAACATCTCCACGTGCCAATCAAATCGAAAGTCACTGATTGGTCCGAATTTTCAGGGGAGGCTAAAGAAAACTACCTGAATAATGAAATATGAACGTCACGGTCAGCCATAATGATGGAGCACCTAATGTTTCATCATGTTCATCATCAACTACAACAAAGCCCAA
Source organism: Parazoanthus atlanticus (assembly GCA_025448195.2). Taxonomy (NCBI): domain Eukaryota; kingdom Metazoa; phylum Cnidaria; class Anthozoa; order Zoantharia; family Parazoanthidae; genus Parazoanthus; species Parazoanthus atlanticus. Next base: position 3,714 of record JAOEHT020252340.1, read on the forward strand.
CTTACTCAACTCCTTCTCTATTGTGTAGTACACCACTCCTCCTGGCCATAAGTCAGATATCATGGAACCCCTGGCTCCTTTCCCTGCTTTGCTGACGTCACCACCACTCAAAGCCGCCTTCCTCTGCTCCGGTGTAAGTATCATGTCCCCCTCGAACACGTCCGGATCATATATACCAGCGTTTTCTGTTCAATTTGAGAAGGTTGGAAAAGTCAGAATATAAAACAGCTTTAGCAAACTCCTAAAACAGCTCTGTTGGTAGAAAAGGATTTGTGTCAAATGATTCCAAAAGGAAATGTAAAAAACGACGATGCTCTAATAGTTTCTACTCTTCCAAAAAAAGAGTGCAAAGCTCTGTCATAATATAAACAACATGTTCAGTGAAACATATAGTGAAAAATAGTTACGTTTTCGGTTATAATACACCCATGGCCAATTCATTTTGAAAAGAAAACATATGACCCAACACATACAGAATTCTTGGTGACTGCCGAAATTTGCATAAAAAGGAATATTATAGTACCGCATGCACTGAACTGGCCCATCGTTATGGCGAGGAACCTGACACACCATGGGCTTCTGATAGCAGCTCACACCATCGTTCTTTTGGGTTGTATCTTTTATGTTTTAGATTTCACACAGGTCATTTTTTCTTGAAGTAGAGGTAAAAGATAAATGTGAACGAGTATTTTATCTTATGCTGATGGTACATAACATGGAAATTGGCGAGCTGCATTTTAAAAAGTAAAGATACTTTATTCAATTAAGTAAAGACACTAGATATATCGAGGGCAATATATTTTACACGTAGTAACAATCTGTATATAGCCCACAACATCGCAATATACTCTAATCTTTTCGACATTCCCTCAGAGAGCCTTAAGGAGATATTATCAAGACCGGTTGCTTTCGACTTACAAAGACAACAACGAGAAAACACAGAATCAATTGGTTGCCTCTATAGAAAGAAAAGCTTGTTGGATTTGTTAATGTAGTCTTTATAGTGGACGTCAACGTTTCTAATATCTCTCATGGTGCTCCGAATACTGGACGACATTTGCTTTTTAATCTTAAGCCAGATGACACAGATGTGCCGTTAGACCGATACAGCTGCCTAACACGCAAAACATCGCTCGTAATTGGAATGTCGCTTATTTATTAAAAATGGACCGATTTACATGGCTACTAATCTTGTTGTGTCTATGGTTTAAATTATTTAGTCTTTCGAAATATAATGCCCTGTGTTTTATGAAAACAACTTTCAGGCCAAATAAAATAAATCCCGGTTTCTCATCAAATAGTTTTCAAAAATAAATTCGGCAGGCGGCTTTCTTAATAAGACTCTTTGAGCAGCCGTTGACATTCAGCAACATCTTCACAAGTGTGTGAAGTGAACATTTGCCCAGTTTTTATTCAAAGTTGACAACTGAGTGTATTGAATATATTGCAATGTTTCTCATAAATGAAAAATTAGCAGTCATAATATATAAATTTAAAAAATAACCAAATGCGGAAGCAACCTTGAAAAGTGGACGTCGATGAGAAACCGGGAATTTTATTTGTTTGGCCATATAGGAACTGATTGCTGAGCCGCCTCCAAAACTAGTTGTACGGTGTCCCATGAGGGCCACACCGAAAAAATAAACAAGCAAAGAAAAATCTTGAAAATAAATTTTGAATCTCGAAAATAATTTTTGATCTTGGAAAAAAAATTGATCTTGAAAAAAAATTTTAATCTTGAAAAAAATTGATCTTGAAAAAAACTTTTTGATCTTGAAAAAAAAATTTGATCTTGAAAAAACTTTTTGATCTTGAAAAAAAAATTTACATCTTGTAAATTATACAATATTTGATGGTGATGCATGATCCGATCCTGGTTTTAGTGAAGTGATCCAGGTTTTATTATGCGCGCGAAAACTGAAATCCAATTCCTAAGTGTTCAATCTGGTTTTCTTTGTCAGTAACAAAGAAATAAAAAGTAAAGCATTTTAAATAACCTACCCTTTTCACAACTTGAACAAAACTTATCACCAATAGCGATATTGTTGCCACAGTTGCTGCAAAACATTGTCCGATCGGTTCAAGATGGTGGACTGCCTAATTCTTATCCCGTGGTACACTGCGAGGAAACTCAGCCCAGCCCTGACGCTCCAATACCTTTGCTAGTGCAATGAAGCGTATCATTTTTCTTTTCAAGATCAAAAATATTTTTTCAAGATCAAAATATTTTTTCAAGATCAAAAATTTTTTTTCAAGATTAAATTTTTTTTCAAGATCAAAAATTTCTTTTCAAGATTCAAATTTCTTTTCAAGATTTTTCTTTGCTTGTTTATTTTTTCGGTGTGGCCCTCATGGGACACCGTATTATAGTTGGTTTTTAAGTATTAAAAAATTCTTGCAAGATTTTTACAATTACATGAACTGTCTCCGTCTAGGATGCTGGCTGACCTTGTGGTCCTGTGCAATAATAACTATAGTACTTAGTATTACGTCCCTGATCATTGCTCATTTAACACAGCTACCTAACTGCTTGTTTACTTAGAACAAGGTGGTTATTTTTCGCGTGCAATCAGTGGCTGGAATTTGGTACCGGTATTTTGATTTCCCTTCTTTGTCTTATAACCTAGCTAATGTCCTTGTTTTTTTCGTTTGTGCAAAGTTTTTGGTTTGGTTTTGTACAATTCTTCCACTTCCCTTTCCAACAAAATCAAAAATGGTACAATAACAGCACAACCGTACGTTAAAAAAAGCATTTCAGAAAGAATATGAAAAGTGTTGGATCATCACATAGGCTTCTGACGTAAATTATTGTGTGACTGCTTTACAGTTTTCAATTGTTTCTTTAAATGGTTTAACACTTGTTTTGCGTTTATGATTGTGCTGTTAAACAGGACATAAGTGTTGTTACCTTCAGGTGACGCTAAGGCTCCTGCGATTAGACCAAGTACCACAATGCAATACATGGCGGATGCCATTAATGCCCAGTTGGTGTGCTCGCGTGGAAACCAGACTGAGTTTTACCAAGCTCCTTGCTGTCTACATACAGACTACCAGAATACACCTGGACAGCTGGTTTAACACGGCCGCACACATCTCAGTGTGTTTGTTTGTCAAAACGGACTTAATATCTATACCAATTGGATTTAACAGTAAAACTGAGACAACAGTCTTTCACGGGAGCTATAGGTTTAATTTTGGAAATTTACTGTTCTTCAGAGTTCAGTTGAAAACAGTGGACTTAAAACTTGGTTCTGGCGAAATTTTTTTTAACCATTTTTGAACAGTTGCATCCATTTTTACAGTCTTATCCATTTTACACGTTTTAATATAATAGTAATAATATTAATTTTCTAAATCGTTTTTTTTTTACAACTGGCTCCTCTATTGATGTTTCGAACACGTTTTTCTTCAATGTAAATGGGAACATTTCCTAATAAACGCTTGAGAACTAGAGAACATCTATTTCTGTTTATTTCTTTGAAGAAAGGTGTCCAGTTAAGCTGGCGGAATCGCGATTCAGATCGTGGTGCGTTAGTGTTCGCATTCAGGATTATTCTGGCTGCCCCTTTCAGAAACCCTCTTGAGGTTTGCCCTTGAGTTGTTGCTCCAAACAGAACTACCTTACATCAAAATAGACTTGATAAACACGATGTATAAGAGAATTGCCTTTCTTGTTTTGGTAGCAAAGATCGAACTTCTCTCAACAGGCCTATTTACTCGACAAACTTTTTGCTTAGATTTTCGATATATTCGTTGAAGGTGAAGTCTTCATCTATGATGATGCCCGATAGTTTGTGGGAGGAGACTTGGTGCAATGTGTGTTGGTTCACCTCAATATTTAGTTTAGATTCTAGCTAGTATCTTCCACATGCAGTTTGTCGCGCAGCTGTTTACTAGCAGCTAGCATTACTGTGGTCTTGTTTTCAGTGTGGAGGATTAACCTGTTGTTTTAATTTAGAACAATTGTTTTTAGCCTACTCGGTCATCATCAGGTTTGGTAAGTAATGTGATTTTTTACTGTATACTTGATATATTGGATATTTTAACTATCATTGAACTACGTTACTGGCAACTTCGAGTTGTATGAAACGTACACAATCAACGTGGGTTCAAATCACGGATACATTGAGGCTACGCTCACACGGTACCGGACGAATTTTCCACGGCAAGTAGAAAAAGTTTACGACAAGAAGCAAAAGCTCGCGGCAAATTAAAACATAACGGCGAAATTGAAGCTCACTGCGAATCAAGCCTCACGGCGAAATTAAAACTCACAGCAAATTAAAAACTCACAGCGAAATTAAACTAACGACAAATAAATAATTAAAACCTTACGGCGAATTGGAAATCACAGCAAATGGTAAAGGGGCGTGGGGTTTGGGCCGAGTCTCCTCGAAGTGCACCGTGGGATAAGAAAGTGCAGTAAACGGGTCAGCAGCAGAGTCAGCAGCTAGCTAGCTGATCATCACACAGTCCGCCATCTTGAACCGCTCGAAAGACAAGTTGCCACGTTTGGCGGCCAAAATCTTGCAGATGGCGATAAGCATTGTTAAATTGCGGAAAAGGTAGGTTGCTTAAATTGCCTTACTTCTTGTTCCTTAAAATATCTTTTGCTGTGAGGTTTTAATATGCCGTGAGTTTAATTTCGCCTTGAGCTTTGAAATTGCCGCGAGTTTTTCTTCTCAGTTGCAGCAAGATATATATTTTTTGTCTTGAGCTTTGTCTTCTTGTCGTGAGCTTTTTGCTTTTGCCGTGACAATTGTGGGCCACTGTAACAGAGCGGTACCTTACCAAATTCAAAATGGCGTCGAAGAAAATATAGCTAGCTGAGTTACCACGCATCCTCGCAACCACGCCTTTGCCGTACAAAAATTTAGACGGTCAAGGTGTTTACACCGAGCCGGTCAAATTTTCGACCGAGGTCGAGTTTTGAACGGCAACTGAAGCGTCTAAATTTTCGTACGGTTAGTGTGGTTCCGTGTGAACGTAACACCTAACGTACGAATGTTTATCCGGTGGAAATTTCGTCTGGTACCGTGTGAAAGTAGCACATTTATTTCGTCAGTACTCGTCCCGCAAGAGCTAAGTCAGTTCTCGAGTTCACTGGATCTGATTCCTCTTCCTATATACATTTAGACAAAACGAGCTTTTACATGAATATTTGTCACTCAACAGAACAAAATTTAATTATTTATTATTTATTTATTTATATACTTATTTATTTATTTACTTAGAAACTTTTCATCCAGTTCGAAAAGAAACAAACACAAAAAATGTACAAAACCATGTTTTAAAGCAGGTGAACAGATTCGTAGGCCCAACCATGCATGAATGAGTACAACTTTTAGTTGCACTATTCAATAAAATTTCCTTATTGACTAAGTGGAAAGGCCGAACGGGAAGAAAATATTTTGCTATAGGTCCACTCGGTTCGTAGTTCTACTCACGTCCAAGAGCCAGCCGGCATGACCTGTCTCAGTCGGGAAAAAAGTGTATTATTCTGATATGGCCGGATTTGTAGAAAGAAAAGTCCAATTTGCTGATTTCGAAAGAGAGCAATTGGAGCGGAGAAGATACGCGGGCTTAACCTAAAGGGGGAAGATGTTGAGTAAAAAAACCCTACAAAAGCCCCCACATCCCCCACAGCTATCTAAGCACATAAAATGGCCAAGTCAGTTAAACAACAACTGACAATATACTCTATTTACACTACTTTAAACATCTCTAGTTCAGACATTGAACATAGTTGTTAGAACTAACTGGTTGTGAAGCTCAACAAACTTCAAAAGGAGTGTACAAAGCTGCTTTATTTTAGGTTGAACGAACCGTGACAGTGCACATTGTTTTGTTCAATGTGTGAGTCCAAATATTTTTACTGGTTTGCTGTTCATGTGCATTTCAATACCTTTTGTGTTTTGTGCACCGTCAAGGCCAACGAACAAAAGAGATAGAGAACAAAAACCTATAACAAAGAAACTGGCCGAGTTTCATAACCATTTCGCTCTATTAACTATGCATTGAAGATTTGGATTTCATGACAGATGATCAGGACATCACACAGTATCCTCAGATTCTTCTGGAATTAAAAATAAAGGGCAAACACGCTACCATCTGTCAATTATAATTTTCTGGTCATTGGCATTCTTCACTCCAAAACGCAACACCGAGTTCCACAGCATCTTCGCTAGGTTTTTTTCTGGGGATGAAGTACATGTACTACGTATAGTCAGTTGGAGGTCGGAGAGGGTCGTCGTATATTTTTAGGGGCTGAAACTAACAATCTTTTAATTTTTTAGGGTACCGCTTTATAGGTAAAAATTGAAGCATATTTATTCCCTATACTCGCGAAGTTCAGTGGTCAGGAAAGATCATTCTTTGAAAAGTTGCTTAACAATTGTTAAAGCATTTTATTCTGTTCTTAATTGCTGATATTTTACAGTTTACATTTAGAACTTACTTAATATGTTCGCATCAAGTCACATTTGATGTACGGCCTACCCAAGTCTCTTCTTCAGAGGCTACAATCAGTGCAGAACTCTGCTGCTCGAACTGTTACTCTCACTCAGAAATACGATCACATCACACCTTTCTTGACTCAGCTACACTGGCGTCCCATTCACTACCGAATTGTCTCCAAGATCCTCCTCTTGGTCTATAATTCACTAAATGGATTCTGCCTACTCGCTATTTTCGTTCCGTGTTAAATGACACTACCGGTCAGCTGTTTATTTCGCTCGATTTGGTATGTTTTTTGCTTTTGTACGAATGCAAGTGTGTGTGTTTTTATGTGGTATTCGGTACATTCACAAACAAGAGCAGATAAAAACAAATCTGTATCTTGAATGAGGAAGGACCAACGCATTCAATCAAAGTTAAAAACGCTCCATGGCGACATTTACGTCTGTATAGCGGAAAACCGAAAAGTCTTAAAGTTCGGGTTCTCGCGAAGTCAAATCTGAGCTTCCGGTGCCATGACAGAATTTTACGGATTGCTGCCGTTATATTAAAAATTATAAAAGCTAACTACATATCCTTCAGTTACTTGCCTCGCCCTACCAGCTGAGTATGAGCAAAATCAATTTTTTTGATCGTGCATGGCCCCTTTTTTTTCTTCGATTGTTGCACACATTCACTTTTAGGCCACGTTCACACGGTACTGGACGAATTTTCGACCGGTTGAAAAATTTGACCGAACATTTTGTTCACACGGAACCGTTCAATAATTTCGCTCTGTTCACACTAAACTGACGAACCAGCTTGAATTTTAACTTTTCTCAGTGGTTTTACCATCCGCCCATGCGCAGAGCGTTACTTTACCAAATCCAAAATGGCTTCGAGGAAACGAAAGCTAGCTGAGCTACCACACCTTTGCCGTACAAAAACTTAGGCGGTCAAGGCGTTTACAACGCGCCGGTCACATTTTCGACCGTACCGGCCAAAAATTTCGTCTTCGATTTTGGAGGTCGAATTTTTGAACGGTTAGGCGTCTAAATTTTCGTACGGTTAGCGTGGTTCCGTGTGAACCGAACACCTAAACGCACGAATTTTTAACCTGTCCAAAACTCGTCAGGTATGGTGTGAACGTATTTATTCAAAGTGTGCAAGCATTTGATACCCAGTCGCTAATTTGATACCCCATATGGTTCTGCAGAATTCATTTACTTAAAGTGCTTTATGTCCAGCACTTTTGTCTCTCTCATGATTATCGATGGTAAATCATTTGCTGCCTGAAAAATACACTAGTTAAGTTTTAGCTATGCAATAAACTTCACTCAAACAGAAGTTATTGCATGGCTTGTTCTTTGCCAAGAAGATTCTTTTTTTTCCTCTAAGAAGGCCTCATTTTGGTAAATCTATTATTCAAAAATAAATTCTCAGAGATAAGGCGAAGGAAAATCCAATTTACGTTTTGTACATTGAAGTATTTATTGCTTAAAGGGAAAGTTCCATTTAATATATTTACTGCGATATATATTTTATCATTCTACGACGAGCAGTTCTCGAGATATTTTAAAAGCGCCAAGTTTGGACCCGATGACGTCACAAGTGTGCAATAAACATTTTTTTCCTTAAGTTTTTGGTGTCTGTAAAAAGGAAGCAGTATGGAATGACACAGCAAAATATTCAAGAAAAATTCGGAGTTTTCTTTATTCGTAAACGTGACTAACTTGTGAAGTCACAAATCCAAACGCTGAATGACAAAATTTAGTAATCAGTTCCACAAGTAGAATAAGATACAATAATAGAATATAGTGAGCTCCACCTTAAATTTAATGCCTTACTTTGTCGCAGTTTATGTGCTACGTCATACACTGCTTATTAATCCATCATCATTATCGTGTTATTATTAATAATAATAATAATCGTAATAATAATAATAATAATTAGTAGTAGTATTAGTATTATTATTATTATCAATATTATTATTATTTGAACTTTGAACTTTGACGTTAATTTTTAAAAAACATAATTCAACTGGCAGTGACAGGAAACTGAACTGCGTGAATTTTACATGACTATAAAACCCATTAAACTATATCTGCTTAATTACTTTCATGATTGTACAGACTGCAGCTTATTAAAATAAAAGACTTCGAAAAACGATTAGTTTTTTACCGGCGGTAGTTTTTAAAGTATCATTGGTTTTTTTTTATCTATTTGTCTATCATTAGTGTTCCACGAAACGTTCTAAATCTTACAATTACGCCATCAAACAAAAACCCTCAATAATTTCCAATTTGCCATTGCTTTATTTAGTTATTTGTTAAATTGCTTTACTACAGGACTCACAATTTGAACCCTTTGTACACATTTACACAATGAGATACAGCGTCGGGCTCCTGCAGTGGGTGGCAAGATATAGCTGTAAAAAGACGGAAAAAGCACAGAAAATAATATCATTATAGCTGTATCAAATAATTTTTACCAAAGAAAAATTTCTCTTTCGCACTATTGAAAAATAAGAGGTAGCTGGAGGTTTTAGGAGAAACCGCAGACAAAAGTAAATGCAAACTGAGTAAGTCGAGTTCAATTCAATTTCCAGTTGAGCTCGATTTGAGTTCAAGTTGGTTAGAAATGGGGTTGGGATTAGAGGACTGTAATTTCACTCATTTTCAACACAACTCAACTTTTGCTCGAACTTGAAATCATGGATTACTTGATCCTAACAAACTGAGCAACAAGTCGACCAGTTAGTGAACAAGATGATCAATCAATCAACGAACCAACTAGCCAACCATCTAACAAATTAGTCAATCAAATTAATAATTGTTAAACAATCAATCAATCGGCTAGTAGATTGGTCAATCAATAAATCAGTTTGTCAGTCAGTCAGTCAGTCAGTCAGTCAGCCAATCCTACAATCAATCAATCAACCATTTATTCATTCATTCAAATAATCAAATAATTAATCACTGGCAATCAGTCGGTGAGACAGCTAGTCGATCAAACAATCAATCAATCAATCAATCAATCAAATAATCAGTAAGTAAATCAGTCAATCAATCAATTAACTAATTAATTAACAAAATCAATCGTTTAGTTTACCAAAAAGCCAATCATTTAGTTAGTCAATCAAATTGATAAATGAGTGAGAAAGCGAGCAAAGAAAAATGATCGCTCAAACCAATTCTATGTCTTACAAACTTATAATCTTTATGAAATCAACTTATTACAGCGTGTATGTGGAGTCTTTTAAGCGTTACTAGAGTATACCGGTTTTTCCCCTCTGTTTAACGTCAAAGACGGGCAACTGAAAACCTCTGATACGGTTATTATTGTGGGAGTTTTGTTTGCTGTTACAACTGAAATGAAAATTATAAGTTTTACAATCAGTGCGTTACGTTATCGCTGAAAGTTTTAGCTTATAAATAGGTCTCATGGTTTTGTTGCGTACGTTACTTTCAATTTCTGACTTAAATTGTCATCTTTGTTTGTTTAAGTTGTTTGTACGTTTTCTTACCAAGTTTCAGTCGTACTTATAGGTAGTAGATATTGACTTTTGTTCTGTATTAATTGTTTATGTATATATATATAGACACTCGAAGCCGTTGTACAAGGCTTAACTATAACAGATAAGTATTACAAGGGTATACTCGATAGAGTAGAAAAGCAGGATTTGTTTTCAAAAAAGTGAAACTGAACAACAATCATAAAATAGGGCATAATAAAACACGCGCTCTGAAAAAGTGTTTGTATCAGAACACAAGACACTCGCTGCCTTTTAGTAAGGCTTAATAACAAATAGCATGTTCTAATTTTTAAAACTTTTTTATCTCTTATAGAAATACTAAATATTTCCTGACACGAACTGCAATCTCATGTACCGATCAAATCGAAACTTCAACACCATCCCTCCGGACAAACCCCCGGCCATTTGTATTTTTGAAGCTTGGACAGTTATAATTCCCCACCGGCCCGAAACATAAGTACATTTTTAGAAGACATTTGTAACATATTCTTTGCGTCTTTTTCTACACGAGAAGTACGATTGCTTTGTTTATACAAACGTTTTTGCTTTACCAACTTGAAACTACAAAAGAGCCATATCAACTAAAACATTTTCTGTTTTGTAACTGTAACAATATAGTAAAATTGGATTAATAGAACAAAATGTTCCGAAACTGATTTCTTTCTAACACACAACAGCGACGTGGCTCGTGTCAGGAAACAACGCAGAACGTCACACGAAACTGAGATCCCCACCAACGGAACCCTTCCATCTAGTTCAAATGCCCCACCCCAGGAGCAGTCACCAGTGTCAAATTCCCAACTGCTAGTAATCTAAACGCTATTCTTTCTCATTAAATATGTGAAAATTTTTCTATTTTTTAAATTTTGGAAGCGTCAGTTTGGCGCTTTGGCTGAGAATGAGCTCAAAACGATTGATCGATCGATCTGTTGCGATTACCAACTAACCCACCTTATCAGCAAAAGTTGCAGGCTTTGGGACAGGCAAGTTTCATGTACTTCGGCTTTTTTTCGCACTCTCCGCGGCCGGCCCAGTATTTGCAGTACTTGTGATCATCTTTGCATGTTACTGTAAGATTCATAATGAGTTAATATTTTCAATCCCATGTACGCAAGTACTGATTAATGTAAACTTTGTAGTTCCTGTTGAATAATCAATTAAGCGTATTTAAGTGACATCGAGCAGATTTTACACTAGCTCTTGATGGATAATCATTTGGAATTTTGTACAGTCGTTCAACAACCTAATAATAACTATTAACAGCAATATCAATAATAATTTAAATATTAGTAACAATGATAGTAATAATAATAATAACATGAATATCAAAAACACCAATGATACTAATAATAGCAATAATAACAATAAAAACAATAATAAAAAACAATAAAGACAAATAAAACAATAAAAATAATAATATCAACAACAACAATAACACCAAAAACAATAAAATAGAAAAGTGAAAAACAGGTAATAACAATAATATTATTAATAATAATAATAATAGGTAGCCTGGGATTCACCTTAATCTAAATACAAACTGGAAGAGTAATTTTGTTTCACATTATTTCAGCAAGTGCTACATATTTATTACACTAAAGATCTCTGTGTTTGGTTCTAAATGTAATTATTTGTCCGTAATATCTCTTTAAGTGATGCAAACCACACTGGAAGAGTAATTTTGTTTTACCATTATTTCAACAAGTGCTACATATTTATTACACTAATGATCTCTGTGTTTGGTTCTAAATGTAATTTGTTCTTTTTGATTTTTGAGTAAAGCTGTGAAACGAAAAACTGCAGATTTTAAGAAGTTCCTTTACCTGGCGGTGGTTTAGTTGCTGGGGGTCGTGTTGGTGGCCTGGGTGTTGTGGCTTTAAGACACAAGAACGGGAAAATATAGCAGTAAAAAAAAAGTTAATAATAAAGTCCTATTATTTGTCTCTAATATCTCTTTAAGTGATGCAAACCACTCTTAGGCCTTAATGACAAAACGTTTTCAGTCTGCAAATATACAGACGATGACCATATAAATTATGTGCTTGACGACAAAGTAAATTTAAACAGAGTACGGTTACTTTTTTGCAACTTTTCCAACATTGTGTTATTCTCAACGTTTTGTTGGTTCGCAATATGAAATACAAATGAGTAAAGTAACGCAAATTTAACAGTCTTGATTGTAGTGTACGTACTTTATCTTTCAAACAGTCATAATCCTTTTCCAGTTCATTAGTTTATTACCCAAATCTCCGATGTTTTCTTTAAGTGAAATAGTCCCAAAACTGCAAAAGAGCAGACGTTTGTGACTGATCATGGACGATAGCGTCGGGCTAGGAAGAGTGTATAAAAAGGCTAACAAACGAACTACCCAACTTACGGAATGTCACAAGTTAGATTAACTAACCAGGCAATTTACAATTCAACTAACCAGCTGACTAACTAACTAATTAACTAACTAACTAACTAACTAGCTAAGTACGTAGCTAACTAATTAACATGAACTAGCTTACTAACTAACTAACTAACGAACCAGGTAACTAGGTATCTAGTTAACTATTTAAATAACTCATAAACTAACTATCTGATCCAACTAAACAATCAAACCTAGAACTAAGAGTTTTCAAATGTTCTCTTAAACGCTGTAACACTTATTGTTTCTCAAATCCAAAATCATGTTGCAGGACCAACAGGTTCGTGTCGAGTTTACGACCATTTTGATTGCACCACTCCAACATGTCACTTGTATCAATTGTCATTGTGTCAATTGTCACTTGCACTTTCCGCATTAAATTTTAAATTGGAGAAACTAGTCTCAGACGAGGCGACCGTTTTCGTGAACATTTACCAGATGTGAAAAACAACGGACAAGACCTGTCTAAACCAGTGGCTAGACACTTTAAACTCCCAGGCCATTCACATGAACACATGGACTGAATTTTGCGGAATCAACTTGCACCTACTATGGTATGAAACGGGAAAATGGAAAGAACAAAGAACAATTTTTAGACTTGAGACTTTAGCTCTAAACGGGCTTTCATTTACATAGAATCAAACAGTTTTTAACCGATCAGATGCTTCAAATTCCAACCAATTGCACAACTTAACTTTTCGATTGCTCTAATACTAATTTCCCCATAATTCCTCAGTTTGCTCTGACGAAGGGCTAACCGGTTCAAAATGTCAGCTTTACATCCAACCCTACGGCGAAAAACATACCATATCAACCCTTGGTGATCAAACCACATATTTGATTTTAATTCATTCGCCAACGCAGAAAAAAACACTAGTCTTCCAGTGTTAACAAAATTACCGGCCAGCTAACTAACCAACTGATTAACTCACTAATCAAATGTATAACGAGCTAAAAAAACTAAATGGCTAACTGGGCAAACAACTATAGCTTATTAACTAACAAAATTAATTAACTGACTAACTCTATAGCTATAGCTAGATAATTCATTGACTAACTAAGAGTATAGCTAACTAACTAACTAACTAACTAACTAACTAACTAACTCTATAGCTATAGCTAGATAAGTCATTGACCAACTAAGAGTATAGCTAACTAACTAACTCTATAGCTATAGCTAGATAAGTGACTAACTGAGAGTATAGCTAACTAACTAACTCTATAACTATAGCTAGATAAGTCATTGGCCAACTAAGAGTATAGCTAACTAACTAACTCTATAGCTATAGCTAGATAAGTCGTTGACTAACTGAGAGTATAGCTAAGTAACTAACTCTATAGCTATAGCTAGATAAGTCATTGACTAACTAAGAGTATAGCTAACTAACTAACTAACTAACTCTATAGCTATAGCTAGATAAGTCATTGATTAACTGAGAGTAAAGCTAACTAACTAGTGATTCTTTATATATATATCTATGTATTGTACGTTACCCGCTGGACATTTGTACAGTAGATTCATCTGCTTGATATCCATCTCACTCAGTCGAGTCCGTCGGCCAATAATTACCTAAGTTGCAATTGATAAATAACAATTAAAACACTCAACCAGTTCCAAATAATATGTATAAATCCTAAGTTAAGGAAATCTTGGACATTTCCACAATGTTTTGAAACTTAGTTTTATCATACAATTTTCTCGTGCTCCTTTTTGATAATAATAATAATAATAATAATAATAATAATAATAATAATAATTTATTTATATAGCGCCTAATTTATCTATATAGCGCCTATCCAATATTTGCTGTAAGCGCTTTACAATGTTACTTAGTTTTTTGACACAAACTACCGGATAAAAAAGCTATGCTATTTTTGGAATTTTTAACAGAGGGTAAAAAGTTAGATTTGGGGTATAATTTTGCTGTGTAATGTAACGTTAAATCTGTTATTAAGAAAGTGAACCGCTTACCCCTTGTTCCTTGGGCTCAATAGTGATGCTTCCACCCCCAAAGGCGAACATGCCGTAGTGCATAATCGATGCATAATCGTACGGAGTACCAAGCGAATCGATAAATGATTTGTCGAATTTCCTGAAGTTATAACGCAACACTAAAACAGAAGTGTTTAAACATTTTAAACTTTAACCCTACATACGGAGGATGTGAGGGTATTTTCAAATGTGGATAGCTGGAGAACCATTAAGGACATAATTTTGATATTTTACGATTTTTCCCAAACATTTATCAGGGAACATTTTAATATGTCAAACTTGCCTTAAGTAACTAATCTATTTTCATGGCAACCAACAAGTTTTGAGTGACAAGTTTGACAGACCTTTAGTTTTAATCTCGGGGTATTTGCTATTATATTGTAGTGTTGATTGCAGAAATTGCGAATCAATTGAAAATTATTTTCTGTCATCGTCAAAACTGAGGATGGCGGCCAAATTGGTTACTAGATGGCGAGTTTGTTGTGTACAATTTGTCCTCCTAAGCCCAAGAACCGAAACAAAGCCCAGGCCGAACGATTTTGTTTTTATAGTGTACAAACTACATTGAATGCTTTTTTCTTTTTTCTCTTTTAAAGGTAGAATGTCTTATAGAAATTGACAGAAAAGTATAACACACCTACGATCCTTGACGAAAATATATACTGTAAAATATACTATTCTATCTCTTCTATATACTCCCCCCCCCC
>JAOEHT020252341.1:0-10666 GCA_025448195.2 Parazoanthus atlanticus
CTTCTTCTTCTTCTTCTTCTTCTTCTTCTTCTTCTTCTTCTTCTTCTTTTTCTTCGCCTCATTATTGGACTACTGTTGGACTTTCTAATCATTTCTTATTTTAATATTTGTTTCACTCTTTCTCGATGGCAAAGCAGCAACTATATTTTCGCAACGAACATTCCTGATGCATAAATAGGAATACAATGGATAGCAATTCTGCAGTCACTCATGCAAGAACACAGTTCAGTTCTGTGCCAAGTTTGGAGTGTGCAACACCGAATAAACAGTTGATAACCAAGGTGGTAAATATACATATAAAGCGTTTCCCGAATTGTTACCGTCAAACCATAAAACACGAACGCGTTAAGGCCACAAATCAAACACTTGCAAACAAAATTCCACATCGTCACTTCGTGTTGACAAATTCCAACTCGAACACTTGAAGAACTCGCTCATAAGACTCTAAAATGCTTAATTACCTCTCGTTCAACGAAGAAAACTTTTAAATACGTTACCTTGATGGAGTGTAACTTCCTTCACAATAACGACTGATTTGACAGACGCGACCGTTCAATCATCCTTATGCCCAAGAAGCTGCAACAAACTTGCAGAATGACATTCATAAACACTTCGTTGTATTTCCTTTTATTGTGGTCAGCTGCGGTTATGTTATTCTTTCGTTCGTTTGAGATTCTCAGCATGTGATAATGAGAAATTTGCATAGCATGAGCATGAGTCATCGATTCTTAGTCGGTTCCCGTACTGTGCCGTTCTGTCTCACAATTTGAAGTCTCACAGTGCGGAAGGAACTTGACAATGTGAGCCCAGAGACACTCGAGTGGTTCACTTTGTCCCCTGTTGCTTTCAACTTGCTTCGTAACTGATAAAATATAAAAAGAAGTCTGTAAAATCCTGTAAAATGAAGTCCTGATCTTGAAATCTCTTGTGCCGTATTTGATCTAAGATTTTAGCGCAAATTTTTGTTAAATAAAGAACATACTTCAGGTGTTTTGCAAACACTTTGGTGCAATAAAGTTTTTTTTTTATAAGAACGTCTAATTTTGAACTGAGGCTGAAGCGTACTAATTTTTTTTTGACAATTTGAGCCTCAAAACGTTCTTAAAATGTTCTTAAATTACATGCATACGTGATCATTGTTTGCGGTTGGTATTTGTTACAACAGATGACACATTGAAACAGAGGCAGCTCTTTGTTGGCACATTGTTCGTGACAATATGTCAGTGCAATCGACCTTAGGGCAATTTGGTTTTACCAAGGCTGTTAGTCACAGAGGAGAAGAACTACAGATACAGATACCAGCGTTTGCTCATATAGAAACAGGTGGAATAAAATGTTCTTAACTAAACTTCAGCTAAACTTCTTAAGTTTTGCCCATTTTCAGCCTCGACGTTCTTATAAAAAAGTTCTTATAAAAAAAGAGTGTAGACAACTAGTCTTGTGCACAGAGCCGTTCATTTAGGTATACAGCTATTTCTGAAGAAAGTTATCTCGTGCATTCGTCTATACCCAGACTGGAATCACTTATAGGTTGTCGAAAGCGAAGGGAATGTACTCTGGAATACGAGTTTCTGCATTGGAAAACTTCAAAAAAGTAAAATTAAAAAAAATCATTTGAGCATTGCAACGCGGAAACTCGTATTCTAGTCCATTATTTCTTCCTTTTATGAAAATCTATAATTAACTCCTTTCGGTCTGAGAATGTACCAGTAAGAATAAGATGTCGCTCAACCTTGCCAAGATAAAGAAATGTGTAATGAAGCGAAATAGCAATAAGCCGTCATTCAATTCCTCCTGCAGTTTCTAGTATCGAACACAAACCTGGCGTTAAGCTCCTTGGAATACATTTCAGTACTAATTCCAATAATTGGGATGATAATTTAAGGCTAGTCAAGAAAAAAAAAGTTTACAGTAGGATGTATATTCTAAGGATACGTAAAAGCCATGGATAGGGCAGAGACAACTTTCATTTACTCATAATGTCTCTATTCAGTAGATAAGGGCTACAAGTCTGGGGTGTAGCTGGCTATGCCAAATACTTATATATAAGCAACACCGATAAGTTACAAGCTAAAGCTATGAAATTTGGTTATGTTAAATCTGTTGTTCCAATCCTAGATTTGATTGAGAAATCAGATAGGAAACTATGGAAGAAGATCAGTACCGATCCCAGCATCCTTTCTACGATCTACTACCCAAGATAAGGGGAGGAACGTCGCGACCTCGTGGTCATCAGTTCACACTTCCAACGATTAGGAAAGAAAGATTCAAGAAATGCTTTGTAAATAGGTGTCTTTTAAGTATATTTAGTAATTAGTACTTTATCCTCCATTTTGTGATTGTAAATTCAAACGTTTGATTTGAATGTGTTTAAAAAGGTTATCATTAATATTAGTACTGTTATTAATGCACGAAACAACTTTTTTTTGAAGTAGCTGTAACTAGATTTTGGTAACATACAAAACAGAAGATCAGTTACTGTTTGGAACACATTCTGGTTCATAATGCAATGATAATTCGACATATCCAAAACGAAAACGGGATTCTAGAACAGCTTCACAAGATTTGAGGCTGAAGTGAGCAAATCAATTAGAATGTTCAACCTCGGCCCACGTTGAAGCGCACTGTAATTCATTTTTTATTCTATATTCTATACTAATTTATTTCCATTATGATCATGTTTCTATTACACAGAATTTTCCTTTTGTAAGAGCTTCTATCTACCTTTTGCAAAAAGTAGAAGCTCTTAAAAAGGAAAATACTGTGTAATAGAAACATGATCATAATGGAATATAAATTAGTATAGAATATAAAATGAATTACAGTGCGCTTACAAATCTAATAAAACTTACAAATACTCGAAGGACTGGACCGCTTACATGAATGCTATGATGGAAATTACAAGAAAATCATTAAAGAAGGGTTACTTATCAATTCTATAAAAAAGGCTCTGGCCGCACCGGTAACGGAAGTCAGAGATTCTCTGACTTTTCAGCTCGTGTAATTCTGACATTTTGTGCATCATTCTTCATCATACACCTCAGATCTGACACAGATCGTTTATATCTTTTCAGATTAACCACGGATTGGCAACTTTCGTTCTCCCTTCCGCGAAATGAGCTGTTTTAGTTTCGACCAAAAGTCAGAGAATCTCTGACTTCCGTTTCCGATGCGGCCAGAGCCCTTCGTTTGGCCGTAGGCCGCGTGGGCTCTGGGTACGAGAATGACAAGCCAAGGATACAAGTCAAGCACAAACAAAAACCACAAGCATTTGCATGAACGTAAAAAATCAAACCATCGGCACATTACTGAGAGCAAGCAGTTCACGGGCGAATTTCTCGCCTCCTTGGGGCCTGTTTACGAGAGGGCAGGTCGATCCTAGCGCTAGGATCAACTTAACAAGAAACTGAACTTATCGCCTTCGCGTAAGCAAATTGAAATTAAATGGGATCTCCTAGAACTAAAATCAACTGAGTGGTACCATCCATGGAGACACAGGGGTGGTCCGTCAAGACGAGCGAAAAATCAGGGGCGAGAGAAAAATCCTCGATACGCGTTTCGCCATGTAAATGGTCGAGGAACGGCTTAACACACCTCAGACTGACTCGCAGACTGCGAGTCTGCTCTGACGAAGGGCTAACGCTAGAAACGTCATCTTTACACCAAACCTTACGGCGAAAAGCATACCATATCAACCCTTGTTGATCAAAACCCATATTCAGCTTACTCTCCAACGCAGAAAAAACAGTTTTTTTCAAAACTAGTCTTCCAGTATATAATTTTTGGATTTTCGGAAGTTTATCATAAACGGGGTCTAGAAATTACGTGTTCTAGCGCATAAATGTGTGAAATTTGAGCAGAAAATCATGAACAGGCTATGAATTTCTGCGAATTTTTCTCATAAACAGGGTCAGGGTTTGAGTGTCTAGGCGGAACCCCCAACCGAAACTTAGGTTGAGTATCCCCCTCGCGGGGGTTGCAACGTAAACAGCAACAGTTTTTCGCGGCACAAAAACTAATCCGATATGTTACATATCACTTTCGAAAGCTTTGGGTCTCGCGTTCAAAACGGCACGAATAGTGTGCCGGAAAAATCGTTCCAAGTATTAACAGAAAGCCTATCCGCTATGGTTTTTACAACGGCACAAAAGCTATCCAGTTTTTGGTAAACGAGGCCTTAGGCTCGGGACAAACGTCGAACTTTTCATGAGTCCGGGACAAAATTTAGCAATTAAATTCACGATAAGTTCGACGTTTGCCCTCTGCTCCAGACGGATAGAACTGAAATTTGGTTCTTCTGTATTCAGTTCGACGTTTGACCTAAACAGCCGAAATTATTATTTGGGTCGACGCGAACTACAATTTTGTTCGACTCATGAAAAGTTCGACGTTTGTCCCAAACCTTAGCTTTGACTCGGTACTGATCCACCTGTTCACTCTTGTGGTTGAACCGCCTGCTAAGTCGATCGCTTCGCCAGGATGAACCTCCCCTCGTATAAACAGGCCTTTAGGGTTAGTCGGGTCATCAACAGCTGCCCAATGATAACATAAACGAATCTACATTCTACCCTTTCAGCAAATAAACAACAACAGCCATTGTTTGATAGCAGCTAGTAGACGTCTTATGAGCTCGTTTATAAGTTTTATAACAGTGCAGAGGAATTTATCGTTGCGTGTGTCCGCGATTAATATTTGAGTGCTACATGCAGACACAAACAAAGCTTGATTGTTTGCTTTTGTTTGTCTTGAGTTTCTGTGTACAACTTTCTTTGACATCTCCGTCAGCCTTCTTTGTCCTTTAAAGTCCTTGTGTTTACAGACTAAGCTGTAAGGCGATTTATTCCCAGTAGCTTTTGAAGTTCATGCATATATATGTATATTTACATCCTTGTTCTTGTCACATTTCTAGAAAGTCGTTTATCTCTGGTATAAACTCATTAAGGAAGTAAAACAAAATCGTTGCGAAGTATAGCTAATTTTGGTCACCAATCAGATTTCACAAAATGCAGAACACGGGGTTAAGGGTTCTTTAAGGAGAAACATTCGGCAGGGCTGATCGCTTTCGACTTTTAATGATCCAATATTTCGGGTGGCAAAACAAGCTTTCTTTCAGGGAGAAGTTTACAATCTTTTTAAGGAGTTTTTTAGCCCCAGGGTGTAATGTTTGACTGAGTCATGTTTCGTTGAGGATAATAAGATGTAGAACTACAAATTTGATTGCTTAAAATATGATTAGTCTTCTTGGAGACAAATTACGAATTTGTAAAGACCGTAAGAGCAACTCAAGGTTAAAAGAGCAAGATCGAATACTGCTGTTTGCTCTTTGAAATACTTGTTTTATAGCTGTTCGCGATCATAAGTAGCATTCCATGCCATGTAGAGCGCATTCTTATGAATACAATAAATTGTAGATTTGGTGTTTAAGTATCAACGTGATCTAAAATTATTGGCGTTATAGAAAATCATATATTGATCAATGTTCTTCTTACTTGCAACTTAGCGCCATTGATCCGCGAAAACTACAGTAGATCTTGGCAGAATTAGACTTTTTGGATGCAGAACTGACAAAGGAAGACAAAAAAGAAACTTTAGAAATGCCTACCTTTCTCTCTCCATCCAGGGATCCTTTTTACATTTATTGACTTGGTCGAAATAAAAATTGGAATCGTCATGTATTTAGAAGCAATAACTTACAAGCAAGAGTAGGACCGGAACCGGACTGGAGACAGCATTTGGCATAAAATTTTAATTCAGTATACCAATCAAAAGAAGACACTCGTCAAAAACTGAGTTTTTTAATGTATTTTTAATGATCTGAGAAAACGTCTCAGCTTTCCAATGTTGTTGACAACATTTTGTTCAGAACTGATAAAATCAAGGATGCTTTTCATTTGTTGTTGTTTAAGAGTGGTTTTGTTCACATTGCTATTTTTCTGACAGCTCTAATAAAGGGGTTTTTTAGTGCTATGTTTTATACACGTCGCATTCTTCTCTGGCATATCTTGAAGCAGTTTGTTTTCCAGCCTCGTTCCCAGGTTCTTCCCTCTCCCGAGAGAGGAAAGGTCCTGGGAACGAGATTGTTTATTCGCTTGATGGAACTCTTCTTTCACAGAAAAAGTGAAGGACTATTTTGCAATCTATAGCGTAAGAGGTCTGAGAAATTGAAGTTAAAGCCGTTTTAGACCTTTTATTTGATAACATATTTGTTGTTTCGAGAGAATGTAAAGCGTAGTTCACACGATATGTCGGAAAAACGCCAACCAAGCTCACAAACTTGCAAAAAGCAAAAGAAATATACAAAAGACAATGGTTTTAACATACCAGGTTTGCTTATTTCGTTTTTCTTCGTCCACTGTGAAAGGTATCTCGCGTAATTGTGTGTTAGAAAAAGTTATATACTTCATACTTTTTCTGCAAAAATTGGATTTGGAGACGCTATATTAAATTTAAAAAATTGGCCAGCGTTTGTCTCTTACTACCTCGTACGCATGCGCAGTCGTAATTTTACACTGTTCGCAAGCGCCGACGCAGTGCCAAATACAAGAAAAACAACTCTGAATCAGGAGACGCAAACGCAGCCGCAGACGCGAGAAAAACGAAAATTTCCTTTTTCTTTCTCACGCCTTGCTCTTGCGTTTGCACTGGCGCATGTTTCACAGTTTTTCAAGTGTGAAGCAAGTGCAGTGTGTGAGTGCCCTTGCGTCTGCGTTGCTGTGTGTCTGCATGCGCTTGCAAGCGTCTCTAGTGTGAACAGGCAATTTGTCGGGTCTGCCTTGCCCGATCGCCCAGTTCTCGAATGGAATGCGACAACTATCTGAACCAGTTCCGGTAAGACTGACTGCAGCCGCCCAGTTCTCCCGCTCCTGCTGGTGATAGCGGGCATTCGCTGAATTATGGCGGGAATTGATCATGGACGCGCGCGTGTCAGAACGTTTCTCTTGACCATTTTTATGTCGGCCAAACCGCGCTAAAACTAAAACTAAGTTGCGATTTCTTTCAATAAAAACATATACACTCTTTTTTTTATAAGAACCTTTTATAAGAACGTTGAGGCTGAAAAAATCCCAAAATTTAAGAACAGGCTAAGAACATGCTGAGGCTGGGGATAAGCAGAGAACATATTTCTTACATACTGTAATCGGGCGAGATCATTTGTTGTTAAACTGTAAAATAGTGCCACGAAATGCTCATGCAACATTGCCTGATAGCTACTCCGAATGTGGATGTACAAATTGTTATATTTCTACTTTGGAATAGCTTGTGGGAATGAAAGGAATGAAAAATATAAATTTAAGTATGTACCCAATCCTAAAAAGATAAGAACATTCTAAGAACATTTGAGGGTGAAATCCTCAATAAAATTAAGAACATCCAGCCTCGGCCCCCAAATTAGACGTTCTTATATCAAAAAAGAGTGTAAATTATTTTTCATCGTTTATTGTTAATGCCAAACTGCATGCAGATGAGACTAAAAACTCTTTGGTTATCATTTTTTAGAGTATTTATATAAGATAAGGAATATCGCTTTATCATGTTCCAGAACTTTGCTTGGTATCGAATTTGCGAAATGCCACGACAGGCTTCAGAACAACAGCTAAGTTTCGGGGAACAGAGGAAACATCTGTCTTGAAATAAACAATGAATTTTACTCTTTTACTATTAAAGTAATATCTTTCGGATTTGCCAAAAAGAAAGAAAGAAAGGAGAGAAACACGTTCGTGGGTAGGGATTCATCAATTTGTCTTCTCTAACCAAATTTAAGGTGTTCGTAATGACTAATATACAAAGGGAATTAACAAAAGATACAAAACTAACCTGTACTTATAATTGCGTGTAGTGGCCTCTGTTTGTGTCTTTTCCAACCAAATCGCGGTTTTTCTGCAGGAAAAGCATACAAAGCGTTCAAGGTGTTTTAGGCGCAGCAAATATCAGACTAGCTCAGCTTGAACCAAGGCAGTACTTCAACAAAAACCACAAGCTTCTAATTTTATCACTGAAAACCGATAATATATTTACGTTATTTTCGGGAAAGAGTTAATTAAAGTGTTTTTATTGCTGAATTTTAGAACAGTTATAGCTTCGCATATCTGTAATTTATCAAGTCGGCGAAATACAACGCCCACTTCTTTAACGGAAATTATTTCTAATCTTGCTTTCAATTGACCATAAAAATTAGCCGATTGATTGTTTTGTCGCAATTTCTAGTTGAAACTAAAGCCGAAGAAAATATTTATATTTAGAACTTAATTCAGACTCCGCAGCTTTCTTTCTTTAATAATTTAGCAATTCTCCAATGCCCGATTATTGAAACACTAAAACTAAAGCTGGCATGCTTCAATTTGACAGCAGTTAGATCGGACCGTAGTTTGTACGTCGGTTTTGCCGATAAAATTCCAGTATATAGTTTGAACATCAGAGATATAGTTGAGAAATTAAGCTCTATAATGACAGCAAACTCGATTGAAAACAACTTGCACTTTCTTTTTCATAAATATAACGTGTTTTTACAAATACTGTTTCCATTATTTTTTAAAATATTTTGAATGCTACTAATTGTATTAAACGTCGAACTATTTAAAAAAGTTGTTACAACGACAATTATATACATTATATCACGAGTTTTGAATATCAAACACTTTCGTTCTTCTGTAAATTTGCTAGTAGCCTGCTGAGACATACACGCTAACAGTTTTATCGTTTGCGTTTAATTTAATTTTGGCCGTGGTTTCCAATACAAAGTTAAGAGAGAAGAAAAACCAGAACAAGCAAAGCAAAAATAAAATTCAAAACCTGACGCTGACACACAGAACGATTCCTTTGATATTATATCAGTTTAGTTAAACGGATTACACGTCAAAAGATAAGCCATCGTTGCCTTATGAATTACAGATTCCTTGATATATAAGAAAATATTGTGAATCAAACAGGAATCAATAAATAATCAAATACACTGGTTCATCGCATGCGAGCTTATCAGTTTTGTCCGCCACACTGACTTTTATTTAATTAAAAAAACCCAAGTTAAGCCCAGAAAGCTTTAGCTATTTTCGCAAACACTAATGCTTGGTGGTGGGGGGAGGTGGAGGGGGGTCAAAATCACTCCCATGATTTCCCAAACGCTTAGGAACTACCACATGTCCTATGT
Source organism: Parazoanthus atlanticus (assembly GCA_025448195.2). Lineage (NCBI taxonomy): Eukaryota > Metazoa > Cnidaria > Anthozoa > Zoantharia > Parazoanthidae > Parazoanthus > Parazoanthus atlanticus. The sequence continues at coordinate 9,146 of JAOEHT020252341.1, forward strand.
CATGCAATTAGTGCATTATCCACTAATTAATTTACATACAAACAATGGTCCATTAATTAGCTGCTGTTGCCATGGTAACAAATGCAAAAACTCAAAATGGCCGATTGCAGCCGCCATCTTGGAATTTCGACTTTCGAGGTTTTGTTTTAGATATGTTGTTGTTATATATTATTGGAAATAGTTAGAAAACATAATTTTATAAGCTAAAACTATGAAATAACTAGAAGAAAACAAATCGCATGTTTACCATCAATTTTAACAAAAGAAATGACAAGAATTTAACAACTTTCGTGACTTACTATGATAACGTCATCAGTGATGACGTCCGATCTAATCCGTGTCAAAAGATGTTTTCACAATCAAGAAACAGTTGTGCAAAACTTTTGGCAATTGGTCAGACGGCACAAGTCTGAGGTCCAAGAGAGCTCCTACATCTCACATGTGTCCAATAAATTGATAAAACTATAACTTTACCTTGTGTTCCTGCCTCTTGTTTTGCTAGTGGTTGATCGAGAAGCCGCGCGGTTTGTTTTTCGTGAGTCTGGGTACGAGAATCGTCCGCGCAGTCTTGGTTTTGTAGGTCTGGGTACGATAGTAGTTCGGAGATCGTCGGGAACCACTGAAAGCTTTATATGTCTTCATTTTCCATTTGTGATGCGTTCGGAATCAGTCGGATCGATTCCGATCGTTAATCTCGTACCCAGACCCATGTAAGACAGACCGAGCGGCTTGTCGATCAGTCGAGCCGGAAAGAAAACCGCTCGCAAGGTAAATTTATAGTTTTAATAAATCTATTGGACACATGCGAGATGAACCAATTAGATCTTGATTAGGTTTTCTCCTTGTGGATCTGACCTCTTCCTCCCAATTACGTCAATCAATTTGGAAATGTTCGAGGAACGACTTCAGCTCAGCCTACAATCACATTACAATGACTTGGCTACATAGGCTATACCTCAGCTCAGCCAGGGTGGAAGAAAGAATGGAGGGGTAAGGAGCGCTCACCCCTGCGCGACGAGTGCTGCTCGGACCCCCCATTTTCTTTTAGTTGCCAACGTACAAACATTTTGAGATCGGATTTACCAGTCTAGTGCAGTGCAGTGCTTAGTTTAGTATAATATAGTATAATATAATTCAACAATAATTTTTACTGTCAAATCGTGCGTTACTATTGGTCAGATTCGATCACGTGATATCCTTCGCAGAGCAAATATCAGCGAATGCAGCAGGGCAAATATCTGTGCCTGTAGCGTAGAGAGTTTTGCTAGGGAAGTAGATTTTCCTATATTTTATTGCAATGTTTACTCTATTCCGGAGTTCCAATACTCATTTTTCTGTTAAGTCCATTCCAACCAATCCAACCAATCCAACCAATACCATCACACTTTTCTTGATCTGGCTTGTCAAGGGGAATTTTCAACCGCCATTTTGAGCAAACTTCAAACAATGCACTGTTGAACCTTGCTAAATAGTTACTACTTTCTCAAAACCATCACTGTGAAGAATTCTTAGAGAGAAGTT
>JAOEHT020252431.1:0-10666 GCA_025448195.2 Parazoanthus atlanticus
TCTTGTTCTTGTTCTTGTTCTTGTTCTTGTTCTTGTTCTTGTTCTTGTTCTTGCTCTTGCTCTTGCTCTTGCTCTTGTTCTTGTTCTTGTTCTTGTTCTATTTCTTGTTCTTGTTCCTGTTCCTGTTTCTGTTCTTGTTCTTGTTCTTGCTCTTGCTCTTGTTTTTGTTCTTCCTCTTGTTCTTGCTCTTGGCTCTTGCTCTTTTTCTTGTTCTTGTTCTTGCTCTTGCTCTTGCTCTTGCTCTTGCTCTTGTTCTTGCTCTTGCTCTTGCTCTTGCTCTTGCTCTTGCTCTTGCTCTTGCTTTTGCTTTTGCTTTTGCTTTTGCTGCTGTTGCTGTCTGTCTGTCATTGCTAAGTGTTTGTGACTTTAGTTATGGCTGTACACGTATCTGCGATTTTGACTGTACGGCGAACATGAACGTGACTAAAACAATGCCTATGATTGATTGTGTAACTGTATCTGTATCTGCGACTGTGACTGTGACTGTGTCTGCGACTGCAACTGTGACTGTGACTGCGTTTGAGACTGTGACTGTGACTATATATTGTAACAGTGATTGTGACTGTGACGGCGTTTGAGACTGTGACTGTGTTTGAGACTGTGTCTAGGTCTTTGACTGTGATAGCGGCTATGACAGTGACTGTGACTGTGACGATGACTGTAGCTATGTATATACGTTGTCTCTGTGGGTGTACGTGGACGTGATTATGAATGACTGTGTCTGATGAAGTGTAACTCTCTGACTGTGGATGTGACTATAGCTGTGAAGTTAATTGTGACAGTTTTTGTGATCGCAGTTGTAGCTTGGAATGCGACAGTGCCGTTTCTGAATCTATAGCTATATAGCCGCGTTTGCAAACGGAGGAGAATTTGAATGTGAGTGTGCACGGTGATGGAAAAAGGGTTTTAAAAGTGGTAAGCAAACACTGCAAGATATATCTTTTTAAAAACAAGCATCTTTAGAGACAATTTTCCGAGAGTCCCATATTTGAAAAGTACCTCCAGTGCCTATAGTTCAATATATCATTAATTGAAGATTTTCTTCGAATCCAATATGAGTCAATATTTTTGAATGCTAAGCCGAACCTCACATGACCACTAGCAATTCTAAGAATCGGAATAACTTTCTTATCTCAGTGTGGCTTCTCATTTTCCCAAACTGGAAATCCGATTTAAGGTTTCAATATCATTTTTAATGAACCTTGATAATAAAATACTGACAAGTACAACACCGGGGTACTAGCAGTTTCCTTGTCGAGTACCTCGTGCTTAAGCCGATAAGCTAAAACTAGCTCAAAACGCAACAAACCCGCAACAGTTTTAGTGATAATCCCCAAATCCCTCTTTTAATTCCATCTGCGGCGCGTGACTCGAAAAGGTTACAACCGACGGATTTGGACAGGATTTTGTTGTCTTTATCTAAATATTTCAGCCAAGGGAGTGTTTCTTATACAGATCTATCTAGAGCCGGATCCAGATGCTCGAATTTTCTTGAGAAAAGCTTTTAACACGAGTCATCTTCGTCAGGTGTTGACCCACTAGCAAACTACATGCTATTTTTTTTACAAGAACAGACTTTGTAAAAACTCAAATTTGTCCAAGAATAAAGAACTGTAATTACATGGAACAATTACAATGTCAGGCTGAGTTTCAGAGGCATAAATTCGATCTGGAATACTTTAAATCACGACTAAATATGCAACATAATACAGTCATATTTTATTTACCTTCCAAACTATAACCTTTCAAGCAAAATTGCAGCAAAATGTTACATATTTCTTGGGATGATTCACCGACGGATCTGTTATGATTTCAATTGTTGGTTTTGGAATCTTTCGGGGTTTTCCTCCAAAGTGTATTGCTCTTAAACTGATAAGAACAATTTTAAGAATAATTTGAGGCCATTAGAAGTTGCTCAAGAACTTCCAAAAATTAAGAACAATGAGCCTACTTTATCTGATTCTTTTTTTTAAAAATTGTGTATAAACAGAAAATGTTGGTATTTGTGGAAGTCGCTTTAAACATGTTCTAATCGTTTAAAGTTGTATTAATGTAATTATAGTTTCTCAACAAGGGTCACTACAAGCGGAAACAGATTCTGCGTCTGGTGTTTTATTGAGACATTTCTAAAATTATCAGATCAGGAATGTTAATTCCATGCATGATCCACAATGGAAGACTTGTAAATTTTCCAATTTTCTCTTTAACTGCAGAACTGACAACCAAACTTTGCTGTGTTTATCTTGGTACAGAAGTTCACAAAGGAAAAACGCATTTGAGTTTTGACACCTTACCGAATAGTAAAAAGCCGGATTATTTGAAAAACTTTCTGGTATTTTTTTATACACAAATCACAATGCATTACACCATTAGCAGTTTAAAAAATTGGCAAGTGAATTACAGCGAACTACAATACTCAATTTAGAACTTTAAAATGATGGTGAGAAAATATTATAGAGGCTGATAAGAGAATAAACCCTGCAGAAAGCACTAGTACACTAATTCTGTAGAATGCTATTTTAAGTGTCTTATTTTAATCAGCTATATTAAGGCAGATAAGTTACTGGGGCTTGTGCTTTTGTCGACAACATATTTCTAAAGCAACAAGAAAGGGAAATGAAAATATTAAAAATAATCTTCCAGCCTACTGACTTATCACACTCAGCAGTGACGTGTAGTTGCTCAAATTAATTTCTTTTGAATTTCGCCAATAGTTTTGTGTACTTTTCGTTCGTGTTAAGTGACAGTTAACTTGTTTTATCTCATCGACGAATAGCATGCTAATGAGTCTAGCTCCGTTAGTCCATTGAAAGCAATAAACTCGAAAGCATAATTGACTCCACGTGCCCAAAATGGATTAACATATCATAAAGAGAGACTTAAGATATCTCAAAAGGCATTTACATATCAATGGTGTATTACACGCACGACAGAACATAGTATGTACATGTAGTATTGTGTGTCACTCTATGCTTTGTAACACAAAATTGACCCCTTAAAAGAACATAAACAGAAACTGTCCAAACGTGTTGAACGACACTTAATGCTTCCTTGTAAGAAATGTCTTGTATTGTAGCACAAACGAGGATGCAATTTTGCGTAAGATGTATTGACGAAGTTGTCTCCGGCTGTTTAAACAAATGGCGCCAGTTTCTTCTTTATACATGAATGAAAGCTGTTTTAAAACTGACCCCTCCTGCTCGACTAGTTAAAATGGTTCCGGCTTGGAAGCTCGGAAGTTATTTATACACGTTTGTAATTATGAGATTCGAAGACTCTTGGGTGGCAAAGTCTTTCTGTGGGATCGCTGACATTTCCTGTGACATGGACCTCCATTTAGATTCAAATCTACCCATGCTCTGACACAAGAATGAACTCTTGGTCAAACAAGTACATCCGAACACTAACAAGCTTTTCACTTCATATTAGTTGCCCGCCATTTTAGAATTGCGATCAGCAATTGACACAAATAACTGCAAAATGAATCAGCACACATTCAAGATCGATTATTTTTTCTTTTAATATATGGACCAAACTCTAGTTTTGGAACGAAAACTATGAGCTCAGCTCAAATATAGCATGGATTACTGTATATCTGTGGATTAGTTGTAATGTACTTATTGCTTTAAAACTGGAATTTTAAACTTTTCATATTGGCACGAAATATTGAATGCGAAAGTGAGTCTCGTGATTCAGTTTAATTTTATGTTTCATTTTCTATGTCTAATCGCGTTCGCTCGATTCACTTTGTTGCTAATGGCAAACTATTATGATTCAGGGGTGGTCTTTGAGGCACGACCATACATATAGCTCTGCAGGGGGTAAGTCCCTGTTTTCATCAACTGCACAACTTTCTAAATGGCTTATACAAGTAATTGACTCGAGTAAAGGAGGAAATGGACTTGATAATCAATAAATGGCCGAACACGCCACTCACACCAAGCGTAAATTCTGACAGAAAAACGTGATTAGTGTGACATTTTACTGTCACAGAAAATGGAGAATTGTTCTCCAAATTAGCATGAAAAGGCGCTTTAAAATATAATAAAATGTACGTTCTTTACAAAAGTGCATGACCTAAACTTCTTTTTAGTACAACAAAAAGAAAGTTATTTGTTTCTTTTGGGGATTTTACAAAACGCCGAGGTAGTGAAACTGATTCGCTGAAATTTTAGGAGAGCTTTTTTGTTTGATATGATGGACCGGAATCGCTTTGTATTTTCTATTGAGGTTATCAGATTTTCCATCAAGGCAATTTGGTTGTTGTGTTTGTTGGTTTCACTTTAGTAAACTGTCTTTACATCCGATAAAACGTGCGAAGTTAAAAGACACGATCGCATTCACTTTGTATAAAAGCACAAATCAAAACTTAAAAGATTGTTCGTATTTTCTTTGGGAACTTTTTCATATTCTCTACTCCAGATGGGGAATATATCACAAAGTGCGGTGTGGCGGGCGAATCCGGTGACAATGGACTAATGGGGCCAAGAGAAATTAGCCGTAGTCGGCTTTATTTGATATGACAATGAGCCTATTCGAGACGAATAAATACAAAACAAGCAAACTCGATGCACCTTTTAATGTCTGCATTGTTTGGCGGCGTGAGTCAAACTTGTTTAAATCAATTTAAAATGGATGTTTAAAGGACTTTGCTGTTCCAGATAATTTGTTCATTGTACGAAACACAAAGGGTTTGCCTCGCTTTGTTCGATCTTTTGACCAAAACCTCCTTCTTCATAAATTAATGGTGCGAACAATTACTAATGGTTTTATGTTATTTATCCGGCAACGCCAGTCCATTTGTCAGCTTCGCTTTTATCTTTGCAAAGACAGGGCCAGCAGATCCGACAATGGATAGCATTAACCTGACTTTTTTGTATTTTCTGTTTTTATAGTTAATTGAATTCCACATTCGATTATCTCGAGATAATGATTCTAATTGACACCTTTTGAGTAATGATATCCACTAATTGAATAATGATCACGATTAATTTAGCTGGCAGCGTTGAGAAAGCTAATCTAGTTTGAAGGGGATTAGTCTAAAGACCAGTTTTGATCATCACCCTGTCACAAATAAGGTGAAGGAACAATTTTCTCAAAACAGAATCGTGACAACAGATTCCGAAGCTTTGCAGTCAAGCTTAATAAACAGTGACTTTGAATTTTAAGTAGGTTGACTCTCTAAACGTCAATCAAACAATTGGCGTAAGTTGTCCGATCGGTTCCGAAACAAAAGGGCCCGAAATGAGTAGCGCTCGGCCATCTGCCTTCAACCCTCGCGTCACTGAGTGCTAGCGCAAGTATATCACGCTTGGGACATCTGCTACACCGTAGAGCAATTTGACTCAAAACACCGCAACAAACTCGTATCACTAGCAGTAGAAGGGCAGTGAAGATGTTTTACCAAGATCCTTTGCTGAGTTTTTATCAGCAACCTTCACTACTTCACAATTCTGTGAATATACCTCCCAGTATGAATATCCTTCCTCGCAACCCGCCACCCAGACCTTCATTTTTTATCGACAATCTTCTCGTCCCTCACGGCGTGCCAAGCCCGAGATCACAGTCCTTTCTGGTGCCCAAACAGTCGAGTTTTCAAGAGCACAACCCTTCAACAACAAGTACGAGCTCACTGAAGTTCGGGATGCATTCGATCCTGTCCACGCAGCCTCGGGACCGAGACGAGACGCTCACCCAAGCTCCCCCTCTCTACCAAGGTACGACAAGCTATCCACGGAGTCGTTTCCCCAACATTTGTAAGTTTCTAACCATCTATGCCAAACTGTTAAGTGCATAGTGTGCTGTGCCTGTTAGTACTCGTAAGTCTTGTTGAAATTTTCTTCCATAAGACGCTATTACATTTGTTTATAAACAACATCCAAAATTCACTGCAGAATTTCCTTTTAAATCCGACCAGAGAGCGACTGATGGTCACAGTTCTGTATGCATTATAAGCCGCTTAACCTTAAAGTGTATTTTAAGAATTTGAAATATACAATGACACTTCTCCATTTTGCATTTGCTGCTGTACGCTTTGAACGCGAGATTTGTCACGTCAGTAAAAAGAACTGTGAAACTCGGCCAAAACGGAAAAAGTCTAAGCACTTCAGCTAACTTACGGCTTCCGGGCCGAATTCGTAGCTAATTTCAGTAAATTCGTTTGTTCTCCACATGTTTCTCTCGTTCTGTCAGTTGCTTACTAGCTCATAAAAATAAATGTTTAAAAAGAAGGGCCGAAAATAATACCATCGAAGAAAGTTGAGCTTAACAATCTAATTTAGACAGTGATCCGATCTGAAGTAGAAATTTGCGTCTCATTAATCCTTGATCTTTCTTAAGATTTTCCTGTTCTTAGCTCCTTCTCAACATTTGTATAGCATGACATTCCGAATAAAACAGGTTTACACATACAATTTGTACTCTTGAAAGACAAAGGAAACTGAATTACAGCAAGAAGCACACTTTCGTTTTAAATATATATTAGACAAAAATAGATCAAGATCACATCTCAGCGACTTCGTTCAAGTCTAAAACGCACTCATTGCAAAAGGTTCTTTAAGGAAGTATTCAGGAACAGGGAATAAATTAACTTAGCTGCAGTGTTAAGAAATAAATTTGTTCTAGAACATTAAAGCGGTTACAACTGTCAAATGTATTGCATATTAAATGGCTACCTCTTTTTCTTGCTCGTAACACAACGGACGGAATATAACGAAAGTATACAGCACTAACTTGTCCTTGTTAATTTAATAAACGACATTCTTAAAACGAATGATAGAATTATTGGGTATTTTAGAAGTAATTCATGACTAACGAGAAGTTAATGGGCAACGGATACTCCTGTTTGAAAGAATACATAAATTGTTTTCCTCTTTGAAATTATAACATGACTTGATGAGGAAAAATCACTAGCATTTTCAGCTGCAAAGATTTGACTACATTGGTGCCCAATTCTATTTCTTAAAAAACTTTTTGAAATATTTTATAGGGATGAAAAAGCATAAGTTATTTTTCTTAGTTATTTAAGATGATGAAAAATAGGATTTTAAAGTGGGAAAGAGTACGATCGATCGTTGCCGCCAAACCATTTTGCTCAACAGGGCAGGCGGCGGTTAGACATTTCAGTCAATTTACTAACGATAAGACACTCATGAAAAATTCACTTTTCGTGGTTTGACTAAACCTGGACTTCAGTGAACAACAAAACATGGTTTTATATGCTCACAAAGCACACATTCTCAAATTAAAACTGCTGAGAAACTAACTGTAGGTTGAAAAACAAGAAAGTATTTTTTCTTTATGAGGTATCTTTGTAACTGACAATATCTTAGATGCTATTAATTGCTGTTAGCAGCCTGTTCCATTCCGTTGTCAATATAATATATCTTTTATTGTTATTCTGAAGAGTTTTTGAGGACTATTAGTATAGTATAAGATGGACTTGTCCACACGCAGTCATTCTACTGATGAGAGTGCAACTTCTTAAAAAATAATTTTGTAGTCGTGATAGCATAAAGATTCTTGTCTTGAGTTTCGAGAGTCTTTGAGGACAATGGGGCAAGATAAACTAGGCGGACTCTACGGCGCCATATGAAGACACGGCGATAAGTTATGTGCTCAAATTGAAGTAGTCAATTTCCGATCATCTTTAGTGTTTGTTTGGGTCAATTTATGTTTTCAAGTTGTGCACACAAGCACATTTTGTGACATTTTAGAATTCTTTTATAATTTGAAAAGAAATTTGCGAGCTGATTATGTCGTAGTTTGTTGTAAACACGCCTTGTCGGCTCCGCTCTGCGGACAAATTCAAACCTTTTAAATAGTACTTTGTAACTTACGAGTCATACTCGTACGACGGATATTTGATTAAAAAATATTTTAATCAATCTTTTCATTAGGTCTTTACTAGAATGTTTTGAAAAACTGTTGTTGTCTGAAAAGAATTGCATGGACTACTTTGTTCCGATTGTTGTATCAAGTTTCTTTCCTCTGTCGAAAAGAACAAGCGATTTCAAGTCCTATTGAAAATCTTTCCTCTCAATTGGTTTCAAAAGAGTTCATACACAAAAAAACGGATAGTTCTTTTTCAAATAAGAACATTTGATTGTTCTTTTTTATAGATATACCTAGCATAGCGATGAGAGACAAATTGGCAGTTTTTTTTATCTCGTATACGTGTAACGCGGATGGAAATTCACACTGGCATATGCCAGCTGTCCGCTTCTGTGGTAGGTCATATATGCCATAAAAGCAAACCCAAAATGTCCCTCTTTACAAGTATTTGAAGAAATCATTTACAGACTATTTACTGACATTGCGCTCAAAGGACAAAGCACAATATGGGAATTAGATTGATTTGAGAGAAAAGTTCTTATATTGAAGAAAGTTCAACGTCTGTAAAATGGTGTCGCTAGTTTTTGTGAACCCATGGAGCTCGTTACTGCGATTAACGTTTATACTGACTTGAGCGGAGGATTCCGTTTGTTCTTCAATAGCAAAACTACTTATGTTTCTTATTTTTCTTATGCATCTGTTGCTTTATTTGTCTCTCAGACCCAAGTCCTGAAGTCCTGAACAACTTGCCAGTCTACTTTCGGGTTAAACCAACCCTACGAACTCCAAGCGGGCGAAGATGTCGCAAATCACGCACAGTTTTCACTGATTTGCAGTTGAGAGTACTGGAGAAAACCTTCTCAGAACAGAAATATTTGGATACATCAAACAGGGCAAAGCTTGCTCAAACGTTGGGACTCAATGAAACTCAAGTGAAAACTTGGTTTCAGAACCGACGCATGAAGCGGAAAAAAGATGTCAGTAATCAAATCAAGACGGACGACAATGGAACTGAAAATGACAAGGACAAAGGCAAGAAAACCCCAGAAAAAGGAGAGGACAAGGGCGATGAAACGAGAAAAGATAATAAACCGAACAAAACGTCAAACTAAAACGCAACGCCAGGGTGCAACTGTAAAGAGAAAACAGATCAAAATCGCGATCTTTGATCTCTTTAGTAAAGCTTCGTGCTTTCAGGAATATGAATAATGAATCATTTACGCTATACATGGTACTTCAAAGAAAAGCGCCAACTTAAGTATCCAAGAACCGAAAACAAACTGGATACGCGAAAGTGAAACTCAAAGTTTCAAGACATTACAGATAATGCGTAATAGAACTTTATTTATGTGAAAGTTCAACTTGGTCATATTGTACATATAATGCGGCAGTCTAAGCTAACGTTGAACACAAAATATTTGATTGATTCTTATGACAATAATTCGTCTCTTTGGTTTCGAGTGGTCTTTGTTTTTTCAGTCTTTTCAAAGTGCAGCACTTGTGTAGATAGAAGTATTTATAACTTTGGTCATCTATTGTGAACAACACGAGGTTAAAGTGTTTGAAGAACATAGAGAATTACAATAACACAAATGTGAGTCCTTTTGTTTTATTTTCTCATTGTCTATGTACTCTGTACGTTTTTTCAGTGACTGACAATCAAAATAGGTTAATGGCGAGCTGAGGCTATAATCGGACGACCCCCTCCCTCAAGTAAATACTCCTCGTACAATGACAAATCCTGATACAAAGCGCAACTAATCCGAGAATTCCAATCCTATTACTTATAACAACCGACCAATAAACTTGCCAGAGTCACGGATTAGAGAAAGACTCTTCTCTTTCAGGCAGATATGAAACAACGATATATAGTGAATTAAAACGGATAAAGCAAAGCTTATTTAAATCAAACTTGGCTTAAGATACGTTGTGTCTAATTTTGTTGCTCTAATTTTTTAATAACATTTAAGAAAGGACGGTCTCAGCTTTAGTTAAGTTTCGAAAGAAAATATTATTTGATCTCGTGTGTTGTTTTATTTACACACCTCCCACAACGAAATGACGCATTGAAGCTACCATAAGCCTGGCCCTTGGTTCTAATTTAGAAAGGTCACACTACCACACGTCAGCAGTATTTTTGTGCAGGGCTTAAACAGCTATAACTGAACAATGTTTTCTTTTAAAGTTCTAAGCCATTCTAATGACCTATTCTAGGCAATAACAAGATCGACACGACCTCACCCCGCCATCTGATCACAGAAAAGCATTGTGCGCCCAACTAGTAGGAATGTTAAACTTTAAATGATTCGTTAAGAACGTTTATTATTATTATCATTTTATTATTATTACTATTTTATCATTGTTATTTTATTACAAATATTATTTTGTTATTTATAGTTATTATTTGTATTGATAATAATAATGAATAATGATCGACTCAAATGTTCTCGCGCTGCTAGCAAGGAGATGGAGAGTTGTATGCATGCGATTCCTTTAGCAGCACTTTTATAAAGCTATTATCACGGTTGGCTTATTTAGACATGAGTGTTGTATGTAGTATGGGTGTGTGAGCTGTGGGTGCTGTCTGCGTGTGTGTGTGTGTGTGTGTGTGTGTGTGTGTGTGTGTGTGTGTATGTTGCACATGCATATTTTGCATGCATATTTTGCATGTCAGCAGAGCCGAGTAACGCATGAGTGTCTGCAAAGAACCCATTACCCGATATAACCGACATAAGGGACGGGTGATTACACTTTTTTTATTAAGAACCAGTAAAATTTTGCTCAGGCTCAATGTTCTTATTTTTTCAGCAATTTGAGGCTCAAAATGTTCTTA
>JAOEHT020252521.1:0-10666 GCA_025448195.2 Parazoanthus atlanticus
CAAGTGTTTGTACAAGTCAAGGAAGACCTGGAAGGTCATGTACAGTAATTTCAATATTTGAAAAATCCAGTCCTGGAAAGTATGAAAAGTCTGTAAAATCAAGACTTGTCATAAAAAGTCTTGAAATATTTCGCAGGATCCTGATTTTGAGTATTTTGTTTAAGAAAGAGAATATGTCTCGAGCTTGAAAATTTATCAAAAGAAAAATATGGTTTCTTTGTGTGATCTGAATTTGTGTGAAATATTCGAGTTAAATAGGATCAGACGAAGCTTTAAATTAATTTCTTAATCTAAGAATATGTAACCCGGTTCTTATATAAGGCATTATTGAAACGTCTCTTGGAAACTCGGTTAATTAAACCCGAAGTGGTAAATATTTTCTTTGATCTTTGTTAACATAGTCATAACCGTATTATGTAACAGTTGATTCAACTCTTTGTTAAAGTTTTTTTTTGGTTCAGAATGTTAATAATAATTTAAGTTATTCTGTTTTCCTTATAACACTAGTACCGCCATCTGTTGTTCGGCCTCCAACTAATGCCACCAGAACTGTTGGGGAGTCCGTGATGTTTGATTGCATGTTTAGCGGCATTCCAAAGCCAAACGTCGCCTGGTTCCATGTTGTTGGGGACTCACAGACGCCCGTTAGTGGCTCTTCAAACCACGTGTTGTCTTATGGACAGCTGGAGATACGACAGGTGACCAAAGGGAGTGAAGGAATATACCTCTGCCAGGCCACTAATGTTGCAGGACGAGCCAGTGCACCGGCGTATCTGAAAGTTCAAGGTGAGTACACATGGCTGGGAGGAAGACGTCTTCGCCGTTAGAAATAGAAACATTTAAAATAACCTTAGCCCTTAAAGCACGATGTTTTCCCGTAAAACCTGAAATTTACCCGCAAATTCCGTATTTAAGCCTTGTATGCGATAGATTTCAACCAAGTTAGCTGTAAACGCGATTATTGCAGTGCAGGGCAATCAACCTTCAGTCGTCTGGTCGTCTCAGGCCAATTTTGCTGAGTCACTTGTCTTGAATCACTTGCAACTTGAATTGCACTTGTCCACTGGACGAGTGGAGAAAAAGAAAAGTTGATTGCCCTGCAATGGCCACGAGGTGTTCTAATAGTTTGTTTGAAGCATGACAAGAGTTGCTCACTTTTTGGGGGCATGACTGGCAAAATCCTGTTTTTTCCTTTGCTTGCACTGCTTTCTCCTTCCTTTCCCCTTTCTCTCTGTGATATCCCTGGTCTCTGTTTACTCTTACCTTCGCTGCAAAAGATTTTGATCTGGCTTAGAAAGTAAGCTGGCAATTAAGCCAAAGGGAATGGCTGCTTGGCGAGCAAAGTTTTCCCGTAATTTTTCGTAAAAAAGTCTCGACAGATTTTCTCTCGTAGATCAACCTTGTTGAGGTATCGTTGCAAAGATCTAACCATCCCACAACACATGAAAACGTTAGCAAGCTTGTGACGTCAAGAGTGATGACGTCAGACGTTGCTGTATTTGTTAGGGGTTAAAGACCTTTACCTACATGTTGTTAATTTACCATTTACTAATATTTCTACTGTATGCTGACAATAAAACCCGCAACAATCACCCTTTCAAGCTCAGATATATTCTGCACGTACAAATGCCAATAAATACTTCTTTTCCCCCAGAACAATCCCATTTGGTGGAGAATAGTCGATAGTGCCGATAATATTGGAAAATGGTTTTCTTTTTGGCTTGACTTGTCAGAAAATCTTGGTTGCTATGGAAATGGTGACGTCCCATTAAGCAAGCTCAACACACCTCCATCACACACTCTCTGTACCTAACTCAAAACTGTATAGTTGCATGTATCAAGAAAAAAGATCGAAGAGGATGCAATGTGGTTCGCAGGTAGAATTAACCTGCGAAGTAGATCGTTAAAGAGTACTAAGTTTTCTTATTCTCTAAATCTTTTGTATGCTTTTGTTTGTATTGTTCTAGATTAATGAAGATCACACCATTACTTAAATGACAATGACATGTTTTTCCCAGTGCCAGTTTCCTTGGACACCCACCCAGTCAATGTCACCGTGAACCAGTCGAGCTCAGCGTCATTCTATTGCTCTGCGTCTGGTGACCCCAAGCCAGCAGTCACGTGGTACAAGAATGACAAACAGTTGTCACATGGTGGTAGAACAGTAGTAACGGCAGACACACTGACCATACTCAATACATCCCCTGCTGATTCTGGCAAGTACAGCTGTAACGTTTCCAATGGGCTGGCGTGGCACGTGGGCACAGCATATTTAATAGTTCATGGTAAGAACAAAATACATGAATTACCGTACAGTAACTCCAGTATCTATATTGCTGGAGTTTTTCCTGGTCTTCCTTCTATTCTTACAACATTCTTCCAAAGTGATAAGTTATAGGTGCATACCATTTTCTCGCATTACATAAAAGTACCATACATTCCATTTCTGTTACTTAGTATGGGGAGGATATACTACTGCTGTAAGTTAATGTAGAGTTGCCCAATGATTCATATTTTGCTTTCTTTCGGGAAAATAGAACTGCATGAGCTAAAAGACTTCTAGTGAAGGTAATTAATATGCACATATCATCATACCAAGTTGCGGCAATTAATATCTAGTTGCTTACATCTATCAACAAACCAGATTGTGACAATGAATATCTTGTTACTTACATTGTTAGGTCACCAGAGGTTTCATAGTTACATTACACTTGAAAGACAGAAAAGTACTACCAGAATTACACTGACTCTTATATGCTTGACTCGTATATACACTGACTCTTATATGTTTGTCATTCAACGGTCAATTCCATTATAATGAAGAGTGACCGCATCTGAACTAAATTACATTTGCAGCCAGATTTTAACTTATTCATTCATATGAAATAAAACAGCAGAGAGAGAGGTAAAGATGTCTGTAGAATCTTTCAAACAATGACTCTCCAACTGATGTTGCTGTTTTATTCACTTCGTAGTAAAACCAAAGATCACTTCATTCCAAGTTCCATCTCTCGTGAAGATGTCGTACAACGCAACCTTATCCTGTGCTGCCACGGGAATTCCTACACCAGTCATAAGCTGGGAGAAGAATGGCATCCCGCTATCGCAACATAGCAGTGTGTCTGTCACGGCAGGGGTGACTGTCTTGATCAATGTGGAAGGGGCTAATTCTGGAACCTACAATTGTATTGCAGTGAATGTTGTAGGACGAGCCACAGTGGCAGGGAATCTAACAGTACAAGGTCAGAATACGGCAGCTATTCCAGCTAGCACCATCCTTAAAATGACCTTGATGAGGTCTTTTGGGGATTCTTTTATATTAGCACTGAGATACCGTTGTGATTACTTAAGCACCCCTACTCCTGGTTTATTTTCGTATCCCTTGTAACGATTGTTATAAGAAAAGGGGCAAAATATTGTTCAAGACTCGCCAGACTAAATGCTGGTAATGGATGTTCATCATAAGTTCATGCAACCTAAAGGAAAATCGAGTTTTGTTGAGTTGGTGACATAGTGAAGTTGTACAGTTATTCCTGCACTGTTTCAATAGGATATACTTAAATTCCGATACAGTTACGATTCAAGACCTATTCTTGGTGTCCTTTAAGATATAAGTATCTTGTATCACACTACAGGTCACCGCTTGCAGAGGGTTCCATTATGAAATCGACCAACCCAGAGAACAACTTCCGGCATGATTGCCCTTTGTTCGGAAAAACATATTAAACAAATGCAAAAAGTGTATTACTTTTACCTAAAAAGCGTTATTGACGTATCTGTTTGACTGGATGATAACTGAAAACAGCTGGTTTTGTGTAATCGTTTTGGAGTTTGAGATCTATTTTGATTCATCGGATTAAAAACATATGAACATGATAACTGAATGACAACTTTTCAGCCAAAATTGATTATTAGAACTAAACTGTTTTCAACTTTGTTTTGGCCTATGTGTTGTAAGAATGTGTCGAATCTAAGAAATCACATGCGTAGCAAACACAGTGACTTGTCTTGGTGAACCGGCTAGATGTCATAAGGATGCAATTTCAGTTTTTTTTAATGACTTTTATGAGCTATTATATATTTTTTTATGCGTGGCCCGTTTACAATTTCACAGTGTCACCAAGCGGAGTTTCTTCCTTGTCTTGCAAGTCAGATGTCCCTCTCCTTTTTCATAAGTATTGGTCAAACAGATACTTTTCGGTTGCTAGAATAGCTTACACCTTTTTAGAAATGCATGTGAGAGTGATTTCATTTTGAGTTTGAATTTTTTGCAGTTCCCCCAAGGAAACCTATCAGTTTATATGCTCGACCTTTGTCGTCCACGTCTATGCTGGTGTCATGGCAACCAGGGTTTGATGGGCACAGCCCACTGACTGGGTACAAGCTAGCCTGGAAAGCTGCTGACTCACCTGTTACTGTTGTCGACAACATCACGAAGACAACATACACAGTGAGTTCACTGGAGCCTTATACTACATACAGCTTCAATGTTAGCAGCAAGAATATCATTGGCTATGGAGAGGCTGCCGGTGTGTACAACAGAACATTGGAAGGATGTAAGTATTGGTGTTATCCAGTGGTGTTCGGACTTAGGGGGGATGGGAGTGGCCATAGTGTTGGAATTGCTATATTTGGAAATTAATGCAGTCTCATCAGTGAACAGGAGAAGAAAGTCCATATATGTAAAAAAAAGCTAAGCCAGTCCAAATTTGGTTAAGTTATATCATCAATATTTGCCGCGTTACAGTCAATAATAATAATAATAATAATAATAATAGTAATAAAGATTTTAGGTGCCTTTTTCTAAGAAAAAGTCAACGGAAGTGAGATGTGAGAACCAGAAGATCCTTCTTGTATATTGCTATAATTCTTGTATTATTATTATTATTATTATTATTATTATTATTATTATTATTATTATTATTATAATATTTCAAAAGAACAGACTGCAAGTTCAAACACTTTAATTGTAACTTCAATCGTTTGTTGAAATTGTCCAAAATCATCTCAGTGGAAATAATGCAAAACTTTTAACTCGCAAGCAATTCGTCACTGGAACTCGTTTTCCCATATTTGGAAAGAACATTATTTTGCCGTAATTTTGTCTTTCAGTGGTTTCTATTCCGAGCGTTATGGAAGCAAACAAATGATTTGAGAAGGAGCGACTTGCCAACTTACCCGTCATCTTCAACAGAGTCAGTTATGTCTAAGATTTGCCTCAAACTTCACCATAACAGTTTTCATGTTCTCATGTCACTTCCGTTGACTGTGAAGCGATATCTTTCAACGCTTTGAAGGATTCTTGAGTCAAATTCTTTTTGATTGAAAACGTTGACATACTGAAATTATCCTGTAGGTGATACAATTTGTATACTTCTATCGTGGACAAAGTCACTGCCTGAGTAGTTTGAGACAATAATCAAGAGAATATTTATTCCTTCCTACCATTTTAATTGGTAGAGCTTGGTAGAGCAACGGTGATCTGTCCGGAGTTCGTGGGTTCGAACCCCACCGGGATGAGAGATTTTTCTCTTTTTCCGTGTGGTCCCATTTTCCTTTACAGGGCTGTTGCTCAGAATGAATTATTTGCGGTATTTTTACAGCAGCTCAACTTTAATACCACATAGTTTCAATATTATTGATTTGCACTGCATGCCTTGTATCCTTACAGTCCCATCAGCTCCCTTAAATGTAGAGACCAGTGTAGTTAATGCAACTGCCATAAGATTAAGATGGGAGCAACCTGAGAAACAGAATGGAATTATTATGCGCTATGCCATTGAGTATCGTCTGGTAGGAGAGAGTCGCGTAATCAGGATGATACTCGCAGCCAATGAGATTCCAGGATTGGTGTCCGTAATAGGGAATCTGAGACCCTATACGGAGTATATGTTTAGAATACAGGCCGCCACTGGGGGCCAGGTGGTGCACTGGGGCAACTTTACAGAGTATTCCAGCACGAGGACTGGAGAATCAGGTGAGGGACTGAAGAGTGAGAGTTGTAAGCTGTTCTTGAAGAAATGGAAAGACAGACAATAAGAGAGTTGCAGACAGGTAGATAGACAGACAGACAGACAGACAAACAAACAGACAGGTAGATACATGTAGACAGACAGTCATAGAAACCGTAATAGACATAAGACAGCAAGATAGATTGACATACAGCGAAGCGGACAGGCAGCCCAAAACGAGAAAATCACTAAAACTCATTTTCAGGAAGAAAAATACTTTTAGACAGACAGACACATGTTGTAAGACACATCAAAAGGACACAATGACTTGAATGTTTTTATTGGTTTCCTCGATTGACATATAATTAGTCTGTCAGCCATTCATGTTATATGTGAATTTACAGCACTCAAACATACCAGTTTTAGTTTCAAAATGCTATTTGTCGGCCAATCAGTCTGTCAGTCTTTCCAAAATACAACTGCAGAATTCCTTGACTCCCTTCTTGTCGTCTGACAACAAACTGTTTTCAAACAGAATATCAAGTAGTCTCAAAAGTCCTTAAGAGATCGTAGATCCCAACATGGCTGGGCGCCATAGCTCTGATTTTGTTCCATGAATGGTCCTTGAAAGTCCTTATAAAGTCCTTTAATTTTGAAAGAAAAGTGAGCTGTACGAATCCCTGTTCATTTGAATGATTGTGCCTTTGTGAGAAACTATTCCTATCGAGGGGTTAACAACTAACCACGGATAAAGTCTGAGAACTGTAAGGTAAAACTTCAGTAACACAATGTCAAATCTGCCACTAACAACAAAGCAGTCTGTGAATGAGAAGGTAAGCTAATAGGTGCCGTAAATGAAAATAAATGAATTAAATGAAGCAACATCGCACTGTTAATTGATAGCTAATAATAATTATTTGATCAGTGTTTTGCAAAGTAATAGTAATAGTTTTATTTAGTACTAGTTTGATAAAGTTAAGTGTAATAATTTTAAAATTGTTACTTACTGATATCATTACTAACAACTTTTCATAACTTTATTTACGATGTTAAAGTCAAGATAAGATTATGGTGTTATTCAAAAGTTTCTCTTTTACAATCAAAAACAATTAAATTGCATAATTAACATTGTTTAATGTATAAAATATTACAATCTTTATTTTGCCCTACTCGGTTAGAGACATAGTTAGTCTATCAGAAAGAAAATGAAAATAATATTTTTTTCTTTGTGCATCGTTATGAGACCATTTTGTCGTCATCGTGTTCACGTGCTACCAAATAATGTTCAACTTCAAGTACCATAAATATGCTTGTGTACTATTGATACTAAATGTACCATTTAAAGTTTAAACACTGGTTGATTAAACTAATCAGTGGATGTATCTTTTACTGTATTAATTTCTGTAAAGGTAAGTCGAACTCAACTGTCAATTAAAAGTATGCGAATTTTCCATGACTTAATTTAAAAACGTACCATAATACAGTACTTAGTAAAACTGAAATTAGTCAGCATCGCCCTGCAATGGCCAACTCGACTAAGTATGTTTATTAAGAGATTTGGCACTTCACTTACCGTAGGTAACTACTAGTTTTTTAAATATGTCAGCTGTGCACACCCATATCACTGAACTGATATACACACTGACGCACCATTGTTCTAAATATTTCTTCACATTTTCACGCAGCCCCTTCAGGTGCACCTCAGGATGTTCAGCTCACTTCCCTGGCAGCAGACAAGATACTCGTGCAGTTTAAGGTTTGTGGTTAAACTGACATTTTACCTTTAAAGATGCTGTGCGAGATCAGGCAAGGTGTTCAATAATGTCGAGTGTGTATAGTGAGGGTGATTGATGGTAAATGATAATATATGATGACAAAGGATGGAGTATAATGTATCAGGGTAGGTTAAAGCTTAGAATATAGAAGTCAATGGAAGTGACACGTGGACCATTATTAGAAGATATTTCTTGTTTATTTCCAAACCGCACGCACGACTTAATTAAATTCAAACGTTTGTTGTAATTTCTGAAGTCGTCTTGTACTGAAAAATAAGAAATTAGCTAAATGATAAGTTTAATAGACAAATTGTTTATTTGCCTTTGTTTTGTCGTTCAGGCTTTCTTGTTCTTGTGCATTTTCTACCCGAATGAATGAATGAATCAATCAATCAATCGGACCGGCGTACCTATAAAACAGCCATCTGGCACATCATAAAATTAATTTTGAAAATTTGTTTTTGGAAATTTTTGCCAAAATCGTGAAGACTACAACAAAGAGCTTCTGAAGACGGTTCTCATCTCACTTCTGTTGACTATATTCAAGTTTATCAAAGACATTTGCAAAGAAACCGAAAAGAAAAATAATAAACCGTTGTACTGATTCTATGCTAAAAATCTGTTGTTTAGTTAATGTTTTTATCATATCCTAAGTGTCCCCGATTGATAGAGAGTTGTGTTGTCGGTTAGACTGAAGACTTGACTCAGAATAGAGTTTTCTCCATCCATAAATTCATCCCTCTCACATGTATCCATTTGGTTGATGACGAAACTTGACAACAAAAGTTCCATAACTAAGTGTTTTCTTTTTCATCCTTTTTGGCAGTTAATGGTGATTAACTGAGTTGAAACCTAACACTGTTTGTGTGTTTCTATCTTCAGCCTGTTCCCATTGGTTCCGAGAATGGAGTTATCCGAAGTTACAGCATTCATTTCACAGCACTGGGACCTGTCCATTTCACTAATGTAACTATGGTAACCACTAGCGGCAACTCAACCTTACAGCACACTCTCCGCGGGCTACACCCGTGGACCCGGTACAACATATCCGTGAGTGCTTTCACTGTTCAACGAGGACCCTTGAGTGGCTGGATGCAACTTCAGACTCTAGAAGCTGGTAGGAGAATTTTTTCAACTTATCTTTTTCATAGTCATTTAATTTCCTTTGTTACAAATAGCAGCCTTTGAATCACCAATAGCAGATTCAGTACTTGCAGTGTAAGAGAAACGTTCATGAGCCATAGTTTTAGAATTAAACATGTGAAAACTGCAACAGATATCAAAACAGAGTAAGAGAATGTGACATTCTGTGGCTGCACAATGATGTATCTCGAACAGCTTCATTTTCAGTTTCCAAACATACTTATGTTTCAAAACATTCATGTATATACGGCGCTATGAACGAATTTACTATTATTATTATCTATAATTATTGTTGTTGTTGTTGTTATGAGACATTTGATGGTAAACGATTGTGAATGAACGTTGATGATGATAGATGACATTTAATGTGACAAATTGTGGCAATTGTTAGTGTATGGTTGCACTACGATCTCTCTTGACAGTGAGTGACTGTCAATGATAGTTAACGACGATAAATGACCAGTTGTGGCCGTTTAGTCAGCTTCATATGAATATTTTCCGTCTCTTTGTGTGTCCTGCAGCTCCTTCACAGCCCCCGAAGAGTGTTCGTTTGACGTCAGACGTGGAGCGGAGCATCCTAGTGAACATCGCTCCTCCTGCAGCTCAGTTTCGTAATGGAGCTCTAAAAGGCTACATTGTGTTCTACAGTGCAGCGTCTTCTGGGGCGTCAGTCATTCGTAACGTCACCACGGTGGATACAGTTGTGAGGCTCAGTAATCTTATGGTTTACACAGAGTACACAGTCAGGGTGTCTGCCTTCACAAGTGCTGGGATAGGGCCAAAAAGTGACGCCAAACAGATACTTACACAGGAAGCAGGTAGGAAAACGTTATCTAAAATGGCTTGTATATCAACTTCTCCTCAACACCCTCTTTTCCACTGAATAACTGTATCTTGTTGTCCTTGTGACGTTTCGGCAACTCCTTGCCCTCTTGAGATAATGCTGTCTTGTCCCAGAACCGTAAGTCAGTGTTTCAGTCATCCCACTGCATGTGGGAGGTATGTTTGCTTCTTATTTAGACACTACTCTGACGTTGTTAATACGTTGCTAATCCATAAGTCCTCTCGTGAAGTCAGTGTTTCAGTCATCCCACTGCATGTGGGAGGCATGTTTGGTTCTTATTTAGACACTACTCTGACGTTGTTAATACGTTGCTAGTCCATAAGTCCCCTCGTGAACTGCACCCTATGGACGGCCCCTTGCCTGAACTCTGCTTTGGAGTTTATCAAATTGCAGGTTCCGTCAGTTTGGCTTATTTACCGTAATATTTACCTGCCATGAATGTTTGATCACTAGTTCCAGGCGAAATGCAAGGTTTGGTCGCGAACACCACAAGTCACAGCACTGTTACGGTGGCGTGGCAGGCTCCAAAGGAACCAAATGGACGGCTCACAAAATACACACTGTACTACAACTCCAGCCGCGAAGGACCCTCGGGAACCATTTCTGTTGAAGCATCAGAGATCCAGACTGAATTAAGGGACCTCACTGGGAATACAACTTTCTATATTTGGATTTGGGCCCATACTAGCAAAGGACCAGGACCTAAAGTGGGGCCAGTTATTGTCACTACAGGTTTGTAAGGTTTCGTATATAATATGTCATAACTCTTCATAATCGCTGTGATTACAAGGTATACCAAGACATCAGTTTCACGGTATAATTTATTTATTTATTTATTTGTTTATTTATTTATTTGTTTGTTTATTTATTTATTTATTTTTTATTTATTTATTTGTTTGTTTATTTGTTTGTTTATTTGTTTGTTTATTTATTTATTTGTTTATTTATTTGTT